>CAEGAE010079455.1:0-66529 GCA_903067095.1 Girardinus metallicus | reverse complement strand
TTTTTTTTTTTTGTGTGTATATATATATATATATATATATATATATATATATATATATATATATATACACATAGGAACAGCCAGCAGCCACAAAGGCTTCACCCACTGACTGACTCAGTCTATCTGACAGGTGTCCAGCCTTTTTAACAGAGAGCTGAGTTTGACTCCACCTGCTCCAGCCTTTAACCCTGCTGAACAGACTGAATATCACTGAGTGACTGTCAACTGATGCTTTCTGCAGTTATTATGGTGTTACCCATTTAAAATCCACGCAATCTAATGGGACTTTTACCCTGGATTACAGACTAAGGGTTGTGCAACATTTACATATGTTTAAGTGCCATTGGATACCAATGTTGGCCTATGGAGAAAGCATCTACATTAAATAAACTGTTAAACATCTCATGTTTTTTGCAGCATGTCTTCTGTTGTCTCTGATATGCTGCTTTGTTAACAAATAACAATCAGTGTCTGAGTAACTTGGAGAGTCCTATATGGGATAAGGAGCCTGGTGTTATTAGTGGAAGTGTGTCTGTATAAATGTGTGTGTGCCAAGCCCTTGATCTTCTCCTCACACTTTAGAGTGACCTTGCAAATCTGTTTATGCCTGCCATCTGGCCATTTGTTAAATACTGTGCTTTGTATTTAACAGCTCACCGTGTGTCCATATATGTCATACGTTTGCACGGATATCCGGAAAACATGCTCATGCGCACAAAGTAACACGAAAACCTGCTAAAATTAGATCTCCATACAGTCTCCAAGATGCCATATTAAAGCTCAATAATGTTGGGATAAAACAGGTAATCCTGTTAAAGCTCAGTGGGTAGTGGGGAACATTAATACAATAACGCACACACAGAGAGAACTGCAAGAATTGCATTTCTGACCAAACTATCTGACCTAAATAGAAATCTAAATCCCCAAAGAATGAAGGAACTAATTCACACGAACACACGCACACACACACGGCACCAGGAAGGGCCGTGAATCATCCCGGAAACAACTGCACTTGCGAGAGATCCAAGGCTGGCAAGACAGGAAGGCAGCAGAGACAGATGGACTAGTTTAACCACAGTAAGAGAGGCTGACCTTCTTCAGAGAGGAGAGAGGCGAGGAGAGCAAGTGTGAAGAGGGAGAGGGAAATGAAGGGACGATGTCAGAGACAGAAACCGTCCACTGAAATAGCTGCCATTAATCTTCTCTATCTCTGCAGGCACAGAAATCTCTGGCAAATCAAGCTTCTTCAGCACAAGCAAATGACGTGGAGAGCAGCATTAATTAGATCGTGGGATGAGGAGACGCGATTACACTGGAGACTCAAAACAGAACTACTGTTCCTACAAAATGAAATATATTTGAATTACAAGATGTATGTTGTTGCAACTTTACTCTAAGACGAAAAATAAAAGATGAGCACATAACCAACTAGAGCAAATATTTAATGAAGCTCTTTCTGCATGAGTGTTCAAATTATTTTTAAAATTATCTTGTAGATGCTACAAGATCAAGCTCATAACTGTACAAGCCCTCAGTGGAACTGAACCCTATTTACAGTCAACTGCTTCCACCAACAGTCCCAGTTAATAACTGGTTACTGTAATCCACACTGACGGTGGATTTAAAAAATGTACACATGCTTGTTATAATGCCAGGTTTATGGATTGCCAAGAAATGAGACCAAAACAAACCAATTCAAGATGTTTTTCATCTTTACTTTGAGGTATTGTTTCAACTTAAAAACAAATAAAGCTGTCAGAGGGAAAAGGTCTAGTTGAAGGAAGTCTGCATACAAACAAAGCTGAGGATAAAGCATCACAATGACTTCAAATATATGTCAAAACAAACTAAATTAGAGTTTTACCACAAGAACAAACTAAAAATGTGTGTGAGCATTAAATTGTGTCCTTTTATACAACCTGTGGGTTCCTTTCACCACCGTGCTTTAAGAAGGCCTGTCTTTTAATCTGCACTCAGGACGTTATCGGATCATCTCAGACAAATGGAGGTCTGAACGCAGCTCTTGACACATCGATATTTCATTCAGTGTTCAGGGATCATTTTAAAGCGATGTATAAAAGATCAAAAGTAAAGCTTAGAGAAGACCTTGAAAAACTTTCTATGAAGGTCTCAATACAATTAATGTCTTTATAAAATAAATATGTATATGCATGTATGTATTTACTTTTTGATATCAAATCTTTACTTTTACTTAATTTTATATATGATGTGTCTCACATTGTTTTCTAAAAGCCAAACAGAGATAACTATGCATAGAAATATCCAGAAAAGACAATAACTTCTTTGGGATTAAAGCACAGCTTGCACTGTATATTACAAAAATGACTGTACTGTCAAAGTTTGATTTGATCACACCATTTTCCAGCAAGGGTAAAAAGTTTCACTTGTTTTTTTTTCTTTCTATATTAACAATAATCAACAATAACCATAGTGCTATCTGAACCATCATGCAGTAGTTAGTAAAGAAAGCAGTGAATACTGCAATGTTCCCCCAAGTCTTTTTATTTTTCTTAGCCCGTAACGCTCGCAGACCCACGTTTTAAACAGTACCTGAGTTCTCAATTATACATTTATTTTATTGTTAATGTTTTTTTTTTTAAATTATTCACATATTCTTTTTATCTGAGCAGCCATCATGTGATTGCTTTTGGCTCCATTTGTGCAGCTGAACACATTCGGCTTTGTGAAACGGTCAAGAGGAGCATAAAGACGCTGTAAACGACTAAACGCTTCCGGGTCTGAGGCTGGGAGTGTGTTCAGCACATCTGTGCATGAATAGCGCAGAGGGAGGAAAACCCGAGTGTCCTGCTTGTACGTCCCTCATTCATTCTGCCCAGTTTGAGATCCATGCGGGTGTTGGTAAAAATAGCCAAAGCGTTTCAGTTGTGTTCTTTAATATTGCATGTCTGCCATTAACAGAAGAGATTTAATTTCCTCTTTGAGAAGATTGTTCACTGTTTTGTTTAAAGATTTTCTGGAGAATTTTGTCCTGAGGTTACTCTGGCTTTCTACCGCAGTCCAAAAAACATGACGGGGAGCTCAAGTGGTCTCTTGTAAATTGTTGTGGATGAATACATTTTCTGAGCTTTATTGAGCTTAATAAGAGTGTCTGATTACTTATTTAGTGCTTTTATCATTCCAATGAATGAAGTTTAATGTTTATTGCAAATGAAATGCACATGCTTGCATTGTTATGAGCTACAGCCATTTTGCTTTTCAAATGGATAAAACAGATTATTTTTAGCATCCTATGCAAACCTTCAGATTTCTATCTGATATTTTAAGAGTTCACATCAACACACATCTTTTTAAATGCCTATTATTCCAAATGTTTTGTGCTTTTTTAAAAACATTTTTAAAATTTCAGAGGTAAATTGTGTTTTTTTTCTTTTTATCTGTAGTTAACGTAGAATTTGAAACCAAAGCCAGAGGAGTAAAATTCCAGTACAACTGAGATCTTGTTATGCTGAGGTTACTTTTGCGCTTCAGGTACTTTTAATGCTAATGTCTGATTAGAGCCTGGTGCTCTTGGTAGATCTAACCTTGATGGACGGGTTAAGGCGCATCGGCCAGACCGAAGTGTGCGCTGGCTGAGTTTTGTGAACTCAGCTTACATACCGCTAAGATAAAGAAGAAAACACACAAAACAGCGTTACAAAACCACAAAAGAAATGGGACCAGACGTCTCCACGCGAGGAGCCATGGAGCCAGCTCAGTTCTGTCAAGTGTGAAAATTAACATCAGCAGATGGAACAAGGTGACATTACTCCAGGGAAGGGAGATCAGACGAGCAGCAGTTTAGATGAAAAACTTCAACCTTGCCTCGAAATGAGAGAAATTCATGAAAAAGTAACATGGTGGACAGAGAAAACTGACTTAGCGTGCCCAGGGGAATGGTAAGAAGGAACGAAAGCGAAGCTGACAGGGGAGCCCGGAGGCGAGAAACTAGGCTATACTTGGATCCAGCAGGAGAGGAGGGCACAGGACTGGAATGGCTAAAGAACTGCTCCCAGTGACCCATTCTCAAGGAAGTAGATCAGCTGTTGATGATTTGGTTTATTTATGACCTCAAAAGAAATAGATTTGGCTGTGCAAATTTCATTAATTGATTCTTTGACTGCATTACATTTCCTTCAGGTACTTTCTCAGTTGTAGCATTTGTGTGGAGAAGTATTGAAGCAATCAGAATCCAACTTTAAAGAACATGTATGCACATTTCAGGCGAACCAATGAGATTTTTTTTTTTTTTTTTTTTTCCAATCACATTTCTCAGACTTATGTCAGAGAAAATGCCTCCTGGCTGAAACTCTTTCAAGTTCAAAGCATCAGTATAACATTTTATTATTTTAGGCTTACTTGTTTTGTCATTTTTTCCAAGATGTTAAAATGTTTAAGTTAGAATGACACCATATGTGACATATATCAGAATGTGTTGACACATGGAGACTGATCATAACACTTCAGCGCCATACACACGTTCATATCGTTATGGCTCAGGATGCCACTCGCAAAGGATAAGAGGACATTAAATCTAAAACATTCATTACAATATTTTAAAGGGACCTAAAGAAAAGCAGTTCTTGTGGGTGAAAGTTCTGATCTGGTGTTTTTGATTTGATCTCTGATGGCTCAGAAATAAGGTCTTATAAATTTCTGTTTGTTTGGGAGGAGTGTAATCTAATTACCAAACAACAGTTGTATCCTGCATTTCACACATCATTTTCACTGTATTTTTTTTTGTTTGTTTTTTTATCTGCAGCTTGCAAACATTACATTTCAACAGTATTACTGACACATCTGTTTGGGAGCATGTAGAAGGTCCATTACATTTTTACCACAAGGAGCTGAATGGTTTTGCACCTCGGGGGCCAGACTGAAACTCCCTTCAGCAAGCAGCCATCCATGAAATGGGAAAATCTATAACGCGTTTAATTCTGTTCTCTGTAGATCACGGCCTTCTCTGCAAGTGACACGAGAAGGTCTGCAAGCAGCGGTAACCTGCAAACAACCTTCCCCCGTCCTTTCTGCAATATTGAAATAAACAATAACTCTTATGTTGTCCAATTCGCCCATACTGTTTTCTTCTGACTAAGCACTTTAATATTTGATTTTCACAATACTACTACATTTATATTTAGACATATTTTTATTTCAGCATGCTTGACCAAATATTCAGTATTTTCAAGCATTAATTAATAGCTTTTTATAATCTACACCGGATTGCTTACTCATCCTTGCATGAGTAAGCAATCTGTGGAGCTGTCCGTCTGCTTTTCTCTTGTTTGATTAACGTGGTTTGAGCCACAAACTGCCAAGAAATAGATGCATTGGGACGATCACCTTTTCAGTTAAAAGGAGAACATTTCAAAACTTCAGCCTCGAGGGATGCAGTCACAATCTTAGTCACTCTGGCTCACAGCAGCCTGCCCTTTAGAACTATTCAAAGACTAAAAAGATGAATGAGGCAGATATCTGGCAGGAATTCACTGAATTTCAATTTACTGGATGGCTCCGTAGGTTACATAATGCCAAAAATGGATCCCGCCCCCCCTCCCCCGTCTTGCTGATTAATATTGCTTTCAAGGGCCTACAGCATCCTGGATGCAATTTTAACCAAGTGTTTTTAGTTCATTGACCGCTAAAAATATGAAAAAAAGAACTAAAACAATATGACTGATCCGTGCTTCTACATTTTCTTCAAATCATTTCTTTGCAGCTGTTAAAATTTAAACCAAGTTGTGTGAGACTTTTGGTGACATTAAACGGGAAAAGTAGAGATGCTGAAAACACTTTATGACCCTTTCAACCATGCCATTGTTGTCGACACGTTTATGCATACGTCACATTCTTTCTGAACTTCTGCTCTTCAGCTTCCTGCTCTTGTTGTCCTACGTGTCACTGTGGCCTGAAGGCAACTCCTGCCTGATGATATCAGTGTGGTGTGAATAAGTAGGCCACCAATGTGTCTGTCAGCTGTGTATCAGTCCTATAGATCTGTCCCCCTATTTATCTGGAGACAATAAATCAGATTGCTACTGTGAATCTGTGAATGGGGGTGTAAAAGTAAGCGTAGATATACAGCGAAAACTCCCTGTGTGCTGCTCTTAATCACATCAGTGAGACAGAGGGGAGCAGATGAGGAGATGAGAGACCATCACCGTGAAGTTTAATTAGGTCTGTCTCACTCACTTTATACTCTCTACAAAATATGACGAGTAGATATCACTGTCCCTTTATTGTGTCGGTGGCTTTTAAAACATTGGACAATTGCTAAGAACTTAAAATGTCCTAAAGATTGTTTTTTTTTTCTCCTAAAGTACAACATTTTAACAAAGGTTCTTTTGTCACTCTTTTGACAAAGTGAAAATCATTTTTCTATGGCTTCATTACACAAGGAGGGAAATATTGCAAGCTTTTATTTCTTGAAATAAAAGCTTGCAACCAAAGATTCATTGTCAGAAAACTGGAAGATTACAGGATTGATAAAAAAAAAGATAATTTAGGAAAATTTAAAAGAAAGAAACAGTCATATGTACAGATAATAATCACATATACAAGTCACTGATTTACAGAAAGGCTAGACCGCCAGTGATTCCACATTCTGGACTTAAACCTGACTGAGCTTTGTGAAATATCTGCTGGTGTCTGGATGATGTTGTTTGTAGGAACCTTACTAGATAATTCTGCCTATTATCAAGGCAGAATTGCATCAAATAATTCGTAAATATTGAACTTTTATCAGAAATATCTGCATTCATGTCGCCCACAATTAAAAATATATATTAATATTTACTACTAAATACCACATTTAGTATTATTTCAGGTTCTTAAATTGCTGACCACCAAATAGTGTCTTGTTCCAAATGCCACACAAATTCACTTTAGTAAATATGAAAAATTATGAACTAGAGCTACAATTGAGCATGCAAGACAAGAAAACTAGCTTTCTTAAGTGATGAGGACATCTGAGATCAAGCTTTATTTTACAAGGACCGTGTTAGTTCATGAAAACATGAGAAAACATTCCTGCTGTGACATTCCAGTCACAATTTATTTTTGTTATTGTTAGAGTACGTTTTCATTATGTGCTCACTGTTTGCTATTTTGCCTATGATTACATATAAACTCTTACTATTGTTACTTTTTTTGCGTCAGATGATCAATATCCTCAGTCCCACAAACTGTATAGATCAACAATTATAGAAGAGCTGCAAAGGGTAGCAGGACGAGTTGAAGACTATATTGAAACTTATTTATTTAAGCTACGTTCCCTCATAGACACAACAACATTCAGAATATTGTTGAGGGGTTCAGACACGTAATTCGCCTGCGTTATTCAGAAATTCACATTTCCCTATCTAGACTGCACAGATCTATGGCCATTCAGTCGTGCCTTGACAACGTCGGGAACGCGCATGTCAGGATCGTTGCAGAGATCCTGCTGCCTCGGCTCTCACGATCAATCGTGAGGATGGTGTCGTCTGCGAGGGGCTGCGGACGCCTCGTTTCTTGTTTTTAAAACAGATGTCGGGAGCCAATGAAATCACATGAAAACGGACGAGACTCTTAATACCTCCTGAAGCCGACTGTCTGGAGAAAAAGACGCCACTGTCAGACCAAGGACAACGCTAACATTACTGATGGAATTCCCAGTCGTTGCTAGATGGAGAAACCGAAAGGGTGGACTCGCTATAAATAATTAAAGAACATATCTGCTGCTAAAATAGAAGGAAAAAATGCATCTGCACCAGGTGCTGACGGGAGCGGTGAACCCTGGAGATTGTTGCTACTCGGTGGGAAGCGTTAATGACGTTCCCTTCACGGTGAGGCTTTGAATTTTATTACTGTTTGCACAAAATGACAGCGGCTCAGGCTAACCACTGACTAGCTAGCTGGGACAGTCCGCCAGCTGACGCTTACTTCCACCGCAGACGGGGCTGGCGAGCGAGCTAAAGCACCAGCTAGCCGGGTTACCTTAGCAGAAGTGCCGCACCGACATATTCCCCTAGTCCAGACTACAAGTAGCATCCTAATCGCATCCCCTTTCTGATTTACTCCCACTGCCAGTCAGTCATTGATAAGCTAAATATGCTGCGAATGACATGTTATCGCGTTGAGCAACCCAAGACATAATGGGCACTCAGGTGACCTTTAGCTGCATCTTAAAACGTTAGAATTACCGCAAGGGAATCCCTTTTTTTTGCGCCGCCATAAGGTTATTGAGGAAACATATTTACTACGGGACAAACTCAGACTAAATGATGAACCTGGGCGGTGCAGTTTTACCGAGAAAGTGTGTTTGACGTGACTCTACACCAGAACAGCTTTTAAGCATTGCATATTCTTGTATGCGGTCGTTGCACAGGCTAAGCTCGCTACCATTTGGCGTTAAATCCTCCTCACGGATCATTAGCTCGCTGTCATCCCAGCATCAGCTGCGCCTGCCATGACGTAGACAGCCATATATGGATACATGCGCTAAAAAAGCCTGAATGGCATTATTTGTTGTTCAGATTCAGAATAATGTCCTTTTTTTTTTTTTTTAAACCTAACTCTGTCTGCCACCATTTTTACACGCATGAATCGGAATATCGACTAGTATTACCGAAAAATGAATGAATTATTTATATTTTAGATACTGCTGTAGGACAGCAATCATTCAGTAACAACCTGTTTATAAACATGCTGATTAAACAAGGAACACACACGCACACACACACACTAAAAAATAAAAATCAGTGTTTGTGATTTGTTGACCCCTTTGGGTTGTAAAAATCAATGTGTCAGTCTGTGGTCTGGCAGCTTCCCAAAATGACTGTGTGCCTCAAGTAGATAGCACAGAGAAGCCAAATCAATATTCCATTTTGTGCAGTGGGAGATGGCGAACATCTACAGTCTCTGGTGTGCAACGTGCTCCCACTCCCAACACCTGGTGTTGGTGTTTTTGCATTAAGTGGATCTGTCCAGGCAAAGCATTGAGATAAGGAATGTAAATAACAAAATGGAGGAATTCTTCAGTCAGCTGTGTTATGAATACCTGTATGAGGCTTATCGATTGAACGCCTTGTAAGAAAAAGAAAACCCAACAGAACCTTGATTAGAATAACACAATATTCTGAAATATTGTTTTGCTAATTGGTCAGCATGACTTATTGAAGGTGGCCTGTGTTGTGCCTGTTTGCATGACTCGAATCTGCCGAATGTGTTTTAAATTCTTCAGCAGCTTTCAAGCACAACAGCAAACAAAAACGAAACTATGTGGGCCCGTTCCTGAAACGCGTTACTTATGGTGTTATTTCTAACATCCTTTAACGTCAAAACATGCAGATGGGTGGCTTTTCCTCTTCTTTTTCTGATTTTCCCCAGTCTGCTGGACTATACAAGATAAATATTGTTAAACTATGGCGGAGTCTTGTCCATCCTTGCCCTAGAACCCGGTTTGCAGATGAAGGCAGTTCAAATGTAAACAGGCGGATGTTGAGCCCGCGGTCATATCTGCTCAACAGCAAAGGACAGGGATGGTTGTAAAGCTAAAGCCTTGGTAGTCGCTACAGGGCCCTGATTCCTATGTCTGGTGTTTTGCTTTCTGTGTTTGAGAGGGTTATTTGAAGAGCACTAGACATCATGTCCAATGCGTTTACGCTCACATTGACCCCTAAGGCTCCTAGGCTTGACCCTGACAAAACACGCACACACAAATACGTAGCATACATCATCCATGAATGGACAAGCTTTGGCAAGGCATTAACAGCGTTTCATGGCCACATTTATTCTCTTAGATACGATAAGAGATTTCCTTAAAGTAACACCGACAGTGAACCTTGTCTGACTATTAGATGGTGTTTTTTTTTTTTTTTTTTTTTTAGAGTCTGCCTCCAGACTAGCTAAAGACTTTTTATATTAGTAACTGAGAAAAAAAATACATATCAGAAAATATAACCCTGACTAATTTTTAACCAGCATTTTAACACAATTTTTCCCTGCGAAGATGTAAAAAAAAAAACTAAAGATAGAAAGTGACACTGTTTTTATGAATTTGCTGGGTTTTTTTTTGTTTTTTTTTTTACAGATGTGCTTGGTTTTGGTGCAGACTAATGGCACTTTCACACTAGAGTTGTTTGGATTATCTAATTTGTTTGAGCAAGACTGGCTGCTATTGGAGCTCTGGTCTGGACCTAACAAGCCAATCTATGTACGATTCACTGAAATCTGTGTGACCTGAAAATTATAGGAGTTTTTAGTTTTGACTCATGTAACGCATAGGAGGAAAACAAGAATCACATTTTCAACATTTATCCATCACTGAACAGAACTAAAGGTGACACATGAGAAATTGTCTGATTCTGTCCTCTGTTGAATTAATTGGACTTTTTGTTGAAGAACTGTAATCAACAAGACCACTGAAAGCCTCTTTTTATTATTATTAAACTAAATTAAATTGTGTTTTGAGTCATTAAGGGGCTTTTGTAGATCTAGGACATTTTACAATGACTTGCCTTATTGCCTAAATAAAAATCACCGAAACTAATCAAACATGCAGACAAAATACACTTTATCTAGCAGTAATTATGGCTGAGGATTCTTGTTTTTCACCTCAATGTCGCACTTTGTAGAGTGTCTGTGCGGAGTCTCATAGTTGGCTGAACAAAGAGGCCACTGTTAAATGTGCTGTTTGTAGGATTATTCTGATGACGGAAAATAGATAAATAGTGTCTGGGAGCAGGTGCAGAGCACTTTATGTTTAATGGTGAAAGCCAAGTCAGCTGTGTGGACTGAATAATGGCTGAATTTTATTTATTTTGTTTTTTAAGGTTTATGTCTACTTTTCCTTACTTGATTTACAAAATTAACACACCAAATTAAAAAAAAAAAAAAAAAAACAGAAGCAAAGCATTTTGGGGAAGGTGTACAAGTTTTAATTTCTCAAAGGAATATTCTCTCATGTGAATTTAAACTGTAACCAGAATTCGAAGGAGAAAGCCTGACGGAGAGGCACCGAGCGTGATCCGGATCGCCTGCAGTTTTCTTGTTATAAGCATCTGTTTTGTTTGCTGTCATGTGACACAATAGCAAAGGCCCCAAAAGTATAACTGCACACAGAGGGTCAAAGTACAGGTGAAAGGGATAAACTGTGCCTACAAACGGACAGAATCACCACAGTTTACTACAGGACAGAATTGATCAGCTATAGTAAAAATTTACCCTCTAAACCTGCTAGCTGAGACATCCGTGGATCTGACACTTCATACTAGCAGCTGTGGTTGTGGAAAATGTGTTTTTTATGCATAGGGAAGAGGCAGTTTTTGATGTATGAAGGCAGAAGTGTTTTATCATTCTCCTTCCTCTTATCTGTTTCCATCAAAGCACATGACTGCTTTTGCTCCTTTTGTTGAAGATATACACAGTTAAAAGCAGCTTCATGTTTGTCCTGTGATAGTTTACCTTTGCTATCTATCAAAAGTCCTCAGTCTGCTGACTTGGCTTTCAAAAGTGACAGGGGAAGATTTCTAAATCTAAACTATGTTGTTGATTTTCTTAGAGCACTGCTTTTTATTTTTCAGACGGTGCTGCTGAAAGTACAAAATTAGAATAACCTCAAAAACCTCAGATTTTTTTTTTAAATAGTTTATTTTAACATAACCTTTTAAAGTGCAGTTCCCTGTTTTGAGGCTCTGCTTAGGGAACCATGTCCAGTTGTATTCTTGCTGGATAATGCTTTTATGTCAAACAACTTTGGGGATTTTGCTGCATTTGCATTGCACTAAATAAACCACTGAATGGTTTATGTTGCCTGGATTCAGTGGAACAATCAAAAGCAGTCAGTGATCTAATCTGATCAATGACTGAAAATTAGATCTAATTTGATCTAATTTTTTCTGGGATCGAATACGTAGCTTTTCTAGCTTTATAGTGTTTTGATTGGACGAGGTTTTCAAAAGATGTCGGCGTTTCAGCTTAGTTCATTTGGAAAGTAAAAACATCTGTCAGCCAGTTCCATAATCTCTAAATATATACATCTCTACTGTCCGTATTAAACCGTGTGTTGTTGTGGATATTTCATAACCAACTTTTTATGTATGAAAATGAATCTTTCTGTAAATATGTTAGTATTATCTGTTGTATTGCGCGTTGATTAATCTGTCATTTTTTTTCTAAAACGAGAAACAGAACTGCTCAAAATGTAAAAGGAGTGCAATATAAAATCCTCAGAAAAATATCTGGATAGTTAAATTTCAATTTATTTTATTGGAGCTTTGTTACGGAAATGTATCTTCACAATCCTTCAGAGTACTTAACAACCAAGAAACAATGAGCAGAAATGCAAAGGTACATAAGTAGGAAATGGTCTGGTCCAATTGTACAAAGTAGGTTGTTGCTTTTAGGATGATGACTGTGATTCAATACTTAGAGTTCTGATAAAAAAAAAACTTTTAATACATGCTAATATAGGACCTTAGTTTCTCATTCAACTGCATTTTACTTAAGTCCTGCATGTGGCCACAGCCGACACAAGGACAACGTTTTGCCCTTATCTAAGACCCAACTGTTAGCTATTGTTAGTTTACTGACAATTATAAACAGCTTTTATTTACAAACATCTTTCAGTAAAAACCTGCAAATTGTCGATTTGTATTTTCTCAAGAAAAAAAAAGGATGATTATAACATAATGTTCTAATGATTTCTCATTTTAATTTTGATTCTTAAGTCTTCCCCTTATTGCTGTTTCTCACTTTAACACATGTACTTCTTTTTCCAGTTGTCACGTGACGTGCTAAAATGCTTTTTTGTTTCAAATCTAGGCACGCAATGACTCACGTGCCACTGAACTTAGTGAATATAAAACTCTGTGGTTGGAGTTGGAGAGCTTTAGTTGTTTGGGCCACATTGTCTTTTAAAGTACAATCCTGAATATCTTTATCATTGCGTAACAATAAAATTAACTTTTGAAGGGGACCAAATTTTAAATTGCCTTGTGATCCCAAAGCAATGTTTAAACTTTGAATATTTTTAACACGTCTTCTTCTGTGGGAAGAGAGAAACGATGCAAACACACCGAAACTCAACACGTCCAAGGAGTGAGGTGTGCTGTCGACAAACTGGGTAGAGTGAGCTCTCATATTATGCTTATGTGTGTGTGTGTGTGTGTGTGTGTGTGTGAAAGAGGTGCAAAGCAGTCCTAGACAGTGCGTGACGGTGACTGCTTTTAATTTCTGCTGTAATGTGCAGGTGGAAATGCTGCAGTAATGGTAAAGCAGACGCTGCAGCTGCCATAGCGCTGTCTACATCCTATAACCTAAATCTTAGTGAGGGCCAAACATGAGCCAGCAGCGGTCTCCAGTATTAACTTCACCCACTGGCTGTGGCGTTGTGCCGCTACGTGGCCCAGCAGTTCTCAGCTTCTCCTCCTGTTCTCCTGAATAATGAAAGACACAAGTCGTCATCTCGGCTGCGCTGCTGCTTGTGAGGCCAAGCTTGCCTGTCTACCAGGTGCTGTTATCATCTCTGCCATTCTACTACTGCACGCTAGCTGACAGCTCTAACTACTCTCAGATCAATTTACCTCCCAGCTCATGCTCCAAGTCCAAATACAGGTCGTCCCATTGAGCCTGGGATCTGTGCTCTATTTATTTCAGCAGATGGTTACTTTTGAATTCTGCAATGTGTGTGGGTTGTCTGTGATGTTATATAACTGCAGCAATGTGTTTAATATTAATTAGGTCTGTTGGATTTTTGGTTTTCTTTAACAATAAATAAAAATGATGCAGTAATTATTCTTCTGTTGTTCCTTTGAGAACGTTTCTCTCTCTTTTTCATCTTGCCATACAAAATCAGCATGCTGCTTTGCATGTCTCTTTAGGAATTAACAATACAGTTAGAAAGAAATGCCTGTACAAGGTTTTCAATGTTTTTAATGCTTGCATTTTAAAATACCTTGGGAATGTTTCTATTGATTACAATCAATCTGGTCATTTGCAAAATACATAAACATTTGGAAGCAAAAGCAGGTTCTTGCACACCCAAGTCTTTTCCTATAAACCAAATTGGGAAAGTGGCAACATAGCAACACCAAGGAAACATAATGTGCCTGTTTTTATTTTCATGGTTGACTCCAAATCATCAATAAATATCAACTGAAGATTTGCCATAGTTGTGTAAAGTCTAGCGGTGCAATTTAAATTAAGTTTTATTACAGCACTATGTGCAGTTGTGGAGCTCTGATTGTACACAGTGGAGATGTATTGCCAGAATGTTTGATTAATTTTTTTAAACCTCTTTTCAGCCACTGTTATCGTCATCGTAATGAAGACCAGAAAAATGTGCTAAAATCCTCATCCCTAGTTGTTCAGCTGCTATGCTTTTGTGCAGAACCTCCCCCAGTTTCTTCTTGCTTAGTTTGATGCAAATGATTCTTTTAAAGTAGAATTTTGCAAATATCCTCTTCAGTTTTAATCCAGCATTTTATTTTTACGTTGTTAAATTACAATTTTGCTCCTCTTCTTCCAAAAAAAAAAGAATAACATCCTGTTTTAATATTGTAATTTAAATTAACATAAGAGAGTTGATCTGTTGCTTTTATGCCTCATTTTGACCTGCAGATATGCATACAGGATTCTAATAATTAGCTATAGTCAAACTTTATTGCATATTTATAACAGTTCATGTTTCTGCTAATGGAAAACTGGTAGTTTGTTGCAGCCAGAGATGCTTTTATTTTCTATTTACCAACTGCACCCAACAGCTGGATATGTGAGTCATGATGACAGGTGCACAGGAGCCTCCCACACTGTGCATTTGTTTTTTACATATTAAAGAAGGGCATGACGGTTTACTTCTATATACACATGCATTGCGTATCCCGAATTTTAATTGGCTTGTGTCGAAATTGAAAGCTTCAAATATGTGGACACAGTTGTGAAGAACTAGAGTACAAGATATCATCTTAGGCGTGAAATTTAAAACCTTTCAACCTTCTTTCCTGTGCGTCCATCTTGTCATCAGGCCTATGGATCAGGATGCGATGTAGTCATCTTGGCTAGTGACTTCGACTGCGTTCAGATTATCCCGGGAGCTCAGAATGGAAACATACAGGTGGGCTGTGTGGAGTGCTCCCACCAGCTTGGCAGGGTAAGTGTTGATTACACCCTTCAGACTCATTCGCACATAGTTTTTGTCTGTGAAAACCGAAGGTATTATCAATTATGTTGAGCAGAATGAGGAACGTTCAGCCCTGTTTGCACCAGTCTTGTCCTACCCAAGCTCTGTCTGCTATCCTGCGCTCTTGTTTCACTCCCCTCTCTACCCTTCTGTCTTCTGGGAATGACTGTGCATAAGCACTGATGGGGTGAGTAATGCTGCGATGATGAACATGGCTCTTTATTTTTAGATTGCCGCTTCTTACGGAAACACAGTCTGCATCTTTGAGCCGCTTTCTATCAATCCCAATAAACGGCACAAGGTGAGTATGGACACCAGCATATTTCGCAGATTTTTGTGATTTCAGACAGCCTTCAGTGGATTTTCATTAAACTTGTGTGCAAATAACATTGCATGGTGTGTTTCGCTCTCCTACCGACTAATAGCAACTTAACTATCAGTGGCAAAAGACAGGACAGTTCTTTCTTGATGCCATCACCTACAACCTGGCCTGGGACCCGCAAGGTATACATACGCTTTCTGTGTTTTAACCTTTTCCCAGAATAAAATGATCCACATTTTTACACAGCTTCCACCCTTAGCCCCTTCGATTTGTCTGTAATGACATCTGTGGTATGAAAACATGACCTTATGCATGCTGCGTTGTGTGCTGTGGGAGTCATCGTGGGACGTAGGGTGTGTTAATGAAGTGCTTTTGTGACCTCAGGGAACCGTATCCTGGCAGCAGCTGAACGACTCCAGCTGTGGGCTCCTCCACTGGCAGACGCTCTCATAGAAGAGGAGGATGGGCAGATGATTGAGGACAAACCGCACCCTGTCCTCAGTGACTGGAACTGTGTCTGGCAGTGCAAGTAAGCTTTTGCCTTTTTCTGTTCATATAAGCGTAAATCATCTAACGAGTCAGCAAGGGCAGTTAAACAAATACCAAAAGGTCTTTTTGATAACATATCTGTTGATCCAGAGCATAAATCATAATTTTGCAACTTCTCGTTTGCAATCGTCTCCAAGCATGGTAGTTATGCTCACTGCTCAGACCAATTGATTCACCAGGAGAGTTCACATTATACTAAGAAACCATTTACTGGTTGTGCAAATATCTCCCAATGAGTCTGTCTAATTTGTCCATTTTATTTACACTATTTCAGTAACATGTCAAAAACACTCAAACTCTTAGATTGTATGCCGTTATTTTTCTCCCATATTTTCCTCTCATAAATGGTTTGGAAAGGGAAGTTAAAACTAAGATGACATCTGCACTCGTATATTCTCGACTTCATTTGATTTCATTTAGAAAAAAAATCAATGATGCTGAAGGTAATTATTTTAAAACTGTGCTGGTTTTTCTTACATCACGTTTGGATTGTTCCTCAACTTAAATCTAAGGTTTCAGTTGTGTCATTAGCTTGGGGTTTAAACGGTTTTTCATCAGAGAGCGTGTCTTTGTTGGGTGAGGAGAGAGCCGCGCTCTCTACTGTGTTCACTTCCACAAAGCTTTTCCATGCATCCTGCTAGATGATCTTAGAGTTCTCACTCTAAGATCACCTTTTTCTGTTTTTGCCAAAAGGTGGCTACACATGACTTTGAATAATTCTGTTAAAAGGTCTCAGTTCCTTCTGTGATTGCCATAGAAGTTTCCAGATTATGCAACTGAAGACACTACGTCATTGTCCGTGTGTCGTATTGCCTTCCTGTGACTCAAAAGGCTTTTTATTGTTTCAGAAAAAAGAGTTTTATAATTACTTAGTCACTTTGAAAAACAGATACTGAGATATTTTTTTTATGTTTTATACTTTCAAGATTTGCACAAAAAAATTATGAAGGTGTATGCACCTTAACCTTTAGTTTTTAAATGTCGCATGATATATAGAATGTTGCTTCCTCTCTAAAAACCACTGTCCATTTTTGCTGTGGGAAATTGTTGTCAAAAAAATTACTTTAACAAGAGTCTGGATGAGAAGAAAATAAGAAATTTATTAAAACCTTGCAAGGTGAGGACAAAAGTACAGAGTCAAAGGAGTCTGTCAAGTCTGCTCTGACTAACAGTGGATTCTGGCTTCCTTTTATATGTGCTGGTCAGCAGATCATATAACAGCAGGGTGTCACCGTCTCTGGATGTTTCCCAACAGAGAGAAGAGAGACTTGGTTGGATTATAGGTGTGAATCCTTGATTGTTATGCGCCAAGGATTCTGTGGGGCCCAACACCGATGGTCTTGCCATTTGTCTATTGTTAAGCAAAGGAGGGTTGTTACTTAATGCATAAGATGCAGTCTCCGTTCTGGGTTGGGGAAGTAACACCCAGATTGTCTCCTGGATCACAGACATCCCCTGCTGTTATTCGACACCGTGGAAGTGTATAGGAGAGCAGCTTGACCAATCTCATGATAAGATCACACAGACACAATGTTCTCATCATCAGACACAATCTAAAGCACAAGAGGGGTGAGGGGCACATTATAAAATTGAGCAGAAATGTTATTATTTCTAGGTGTTTTTGCTTTTACGGATTAAAATTGAAACCAAAATGATTTTTTTCCGTTACCTCCCTGTATTCTATAAAATTATTAACCTACGTTTTACACCCTGAACCTTGTGGAAGTATAACTTTTCCTCGTAAAATGTCATTGGCAGCTATGTTTTCTCCAGTCTCATCCACACTTACGTAAAATGACTTTATGTCCAGCTGTAAGCCACTCCACAGTCACCAGACCTAGCATAAAGCTGTGTAAACACCCACACACACACGCCATGTTACTAATTGGTATGTGATGATACACGGAAAGCCAGTGAAACAGGGAAGTGCAAGCTCACATTGAAACAGCACTCTGGACTTCCAAAATACCTTTTGTTTTGTCTTTGTGCAGCCTTCCCCATTGAAAAGTGAGCATAGCCAAACATGTTTGTGCTTATTGTTTTTTCTTTTGCAGGACCGCTGCGTCTATTCACACCGCCAAGTGGTCTCCTGATGGAGAGTACTTTGCAACGATTGGAAAGGTATGACTTTCACTTAAAAAAAAAAAATGGAGCAAAAAATGATTGTCTGTGTGGTGTTTGTCGTATGTAATGCCGTATGTTGATGTTTGTGTTTGCATAGGATGACTGTTTACTTAAGGTGTGGTATCCCACCACTGCCTGGCGCTCAGCGGTGGTGGTCCAGGACCCATCTGATAAAAAGTCTCCACCTGTTCACTTTTCCTTTGTTTACTTGGCCCATCCTCGTTCGGTCACTGGTATGTCTTGGAGGAAGACCAGCAAATACATGCCCAAGTAAGAAAAGACAGGATTCTAGTGAGAATAATGTCTTTTTATTTTTTTCTTTTAATGTGAACAGTGCATGTAATTTTTTGAGCTGTTTTATCCATTATTTTATATTTTAAACAGACTGTCATAAAAAATTTTAACGTTAATGGTTTTACTTACAGTCTTTACCAAACTGGGTTTATTTTTTTATTTATAATGTTCTGAAAACTATTATCAGTGCATCTTTTTTATGCATGATTCTTAGAACACGCTAACACATGCTGGACCTTACCCTAAATTAACAATCACAACTAAATATTTATTCCTACCTCATATCTTAATGATGTATTACCAACAGGCCTTGTTTTGCAAAAATCACATAGTAGTAATTGCTTGGAACCACTGGAAAATCTTGATCAGGTAGGAGAAAAAGAAAACATTCTTACACGGTGAGCTGACGGGGATCGCTTATAACCAGCAATATAGCACTTCTTCCTTGGCCTACTAAAATCCAACATGAAAACATAGTCAAACTGTCTCTCAGGGAGTTGTGTTTCAGACAGCATCCGAATCCCAGGATAATTCAGAGCTGGCTTTAAATAGCTCCGGCAGAAGAAAAGGCATTCTGAAGAGCTTGATCAGACTGTGTTGTTGCAGATGAGATGCTTCCCGCATTGATTTGTTTCACAATTGAAAATATGCATATATATTTTCAGATATTAATGAAGTTTTGATCTAATCCAAGCTTTAATCTAATCCAATCTTTTTCATCTTTGGTCACAATTAATCTGCTCCCAAAAAAAAACATATTTCTAGTGCAATTTCTTGCAGGAATGCTGCAGAAATGCCACTAAAAGTAATAATAATAATATAAAAAACAACAGACCTGTGTTTCAGGGAATATTTGCCTGGTGCAAAAATATGCTGTAAAGGCTTGATCAGTCATCGTACTTTTGATTTGAAACTGGACTTAATCAATTAAAAACCAGGGCCCATAGTCATATTGCTTAAATATGACTCTCTGTCTGGGTTTACAATGATTGTTTTGACATCTTTGCATCTCGAAAGCGGTTCAGAAAGTTTTGGTGTATGAATCACAAACATTTGATTTGTTTCTGATTTTTAGGGGAACGGTCTGCAATGTCTTGCTCACGTCCTGCGAGGATGGTGTGTGCAGGTTATGGTCAGAGACCCTACTACCAGAAGACAGTCTGCTCGGTGGGCAGATCACTGAGAACACACACACTTTCAGCTCCAGCCTCCCGGGTCTGGCAGGAAATAAGGACAAAATCCAGCACGCTTTGGAGGTATGTTCTGCCTCAAAGCGTTAATTTGAAAACTGCAACAGATATTTGCAGTTTCTCATCGTTTTTGTTTCTGAACTTTACATGCTTAGTCAATCCACCACCTGAAACAGTTGCGCCGGGGCCGGCGGCGCTCCTCTGCTCTGGTGGCCCACAGTGACCTGCTGCCCTCTCAGCTGGGCACACAAGACGCTCACACTCACCGCCACATTGCTCACCATGCCAACGCCCTGTGTCACTTTCATATCTCTGCCAGTATTAACCCAAATACAGGTAGGTTTCCTTTTGTTTAGATGTTTTCACCCTCATGCAGAGTTTTCATCTTTACACAGTTTCTTTCTTGCTCCCTCTGCTCCTTTTTAGACATCCCCTCAACGCTGGCTGACTCCTCAGTATTCAACCCTGAAGACAGCACTGGTGGTGGAGGCTTTGTGGTTCACTGGCTTAACAACAAGGACCTCAGTTTCACTTCGTCAATGGACCTTTTTATGACGCAGCTCCGCAAGTTCTCCGAGCAGCACCTGGACCAGACTACTGACGAGCCTCTAGACCCCGAGGGATCCCCTATGAAGTTTGATTTTGGTATGGTTCACTCTCAGTTCCTCCAACGACTTTCAAAACAATCCTAAAAGTAGCATGAAGTCGTGAATAAAATATATGTTTTCTTTGTCTTCTTAGACCTGGATGAGATGTCTGACAAAGCGTCTTCAGAGCACGGAGAAGAGGGGGATTCAGGGGAACAAGGAAGTACTAAGGCGTCCTCCCCTGGATCCAGCTCCAGCATGCCGTTACCGTCCATGCTGCTGGAAAGGAAGATGGAGACTCTGACCATAGAGTGGAACAAGAGTCCAGACATGTTGTTCACGATACACCCCACTGACGGTTCCTTCTTGGTTTGGCATGTAAAGTACTTGGATGAATTCAACCAGGGGATTTTCAGACAAGTTCAGGTAAGCAAGAAAATTAGCTGTGAATATTTAGGTAGGCGTTAATAGCTAAAGAGCATCAATTTTAAGAAATTAGCGCTGAAATAAGATAGTTGTTTGTTAAAGATACTATCCAGTGAAGTATTTTTTCATAGCTAACAAATGTAGAGCGACATAAAAAAAAAGCATAGATTTCCACTGTGGGTTTTCTAAACACCCAAAAAAACTCAGTTTTTAAAAACACAGTGAAGAAAAATACAGCTAATTGTGCTTCGAGTGTTCGCAGTCAATGACATTTAAGAGGCAAAAGAGCTAATTAGTTGGTATTAGTGAGCAATTTGAGAGACCTTTGACAGATTTTGACAGATTCTGAAGCATCTAAGTGTCAAGTTATTGAATCCATTTATATTTCTGTTTTGAGTTATTCCTTCTAACTGGATTTTATCCATGTCCACCACTTGTAAAATGAGCAAATGCCATATACAGCTTGTATCACCTTGCGTCATATTGCTGTGATTTTATGTTTTATCCAGCTGTACAGAATACAACAAAGCGTTTTTGAAGTATCAATTTGATTACAGCCATAAAAGAAAAAGAATCACTATGAACTATTTTTTTTTTTCCTCTTCCAAATCTTCGCCAGGTCTCCTTCTCCTCCCGCATTCCGGTAGCATTTCCTACGGGTGATGCTAACTCCCTAAGTAAAAACATCCTGATGTACGCCTGCACCTTGACTGAGGGCGAGAGCGCCGGGACCGGCGAACAGGGAAGAATGATCCAGCGGATGTCCCGCTCAGCGTCCATATCCACCGGCCTGGGCTCCACCGCTGTCTCCCCCTCACCAAAACTTCGCCCTGGCATTAGCCCTGCCGTCATGATGGTCTCGAAGCACGTCGACGGATCTCTCAACCAGGTACAAGCCTGGGAATCTCCGTGTTAATTCTCACATGATTTTCCAATGACGTCTTTTATACTGTACATAATTTAATAATTTCCTCCTAAGCTATAACATCCTACTGAGCAGATTTGCGAGTACTTTATATATTTCCTCACAAGGTGTCTTCGTTCTCTTTAACTACAGTGGGCAGTGACCTTTGCTGAGCGTTCCGGTTTCTCCAATGTCCTGACTGTTTCTCACAAGATTCGGTACTGCGGCCACCGTTTCCACCTAAACGACCAGGCCTGTCACACCGTGCTGCCGCTTCTGCTCACCTCCTCCCACCACAACGCGCTGCTCACCCCTCCCTCTGCCCCCAGCAGTTTAGAAGGGGAGCAGCCCCAGTCCTTTCCTCCACCAAAAGGACTTCCCAGGTACAGAACAGACAAATAATATGAACAACAAATCCCTTATTTCTCAGGCTGAGAGAGGAAATAGACTGCTAAAAATTTTGATACCAATCTGAATATGAAGCATTTTCTTCTGTATGTCAGAATCTTCTTAAATAATGAGAGTGACTCCCACAGAAGAGCAAATCTCAGTCATTGCTGTGTCCTCCAGATCAGAAGTGCAGTGTTTTGTTTACTGCTGCTTTTGCTTCCAGCACGTAGACTAATCAATACTGCCACTCGAGTTGCCTAAAAATGGCAAAAGAAAATCCATCCTGCACTCAGAGAAGCATTCTGCATGATAAGAAATGGATTGCTTTTTGTGTATCAGATGAAGGCTGTGTCCAGCCAGAGCCTGATGGGTAATTTAATTTGTGTGGAAAATTCACACATCTCTTAGTCTTTGTATGTGTTTGCAAATGCAGCTGTTTTTCAAGATTAATGTAAAAGAAAAATTGAATTGGAAGCTTATTGTAAAAATGTCAGAACTTGCTTACCGCAACACATCCTGAATGACGATTATAATGATTAAACTTCCTGTCTACTTGAAATAAGATTTCACCTTCTACATTTGCGCCAACAGGAAGCAGCTTCGTAATGCAGCTACAAGGACTTTCCACGACCCAAACGCCATTTACAGTGAGCTGATTTTGTGGCGAGTGGATCACATCGGACCCCTGTCCTGCACTGGAGGGGTCTCTGAACTGGCCCGCATCAACTCTCTGCACACGTCTGCCTTCAGCAATGTGGCTTGGCTGCCTACACTGGTACCCAGCACTGTACTTGGTAAGTGCTTCATATAAGGCTGAACGATGATATATTGCAAATATATCATCATCAATGTATGCAATGTTAATATTGTGAAGGACATCTAATGTTCTGTTAGAGGTTATATTCATAATAGGGATTGCACTAATCAATATTTTGTGTCTCGTTTCTAATTGGTGTTTTTTCTGATCTTTAAACGTTAATACCGATTGGTCTGTTCTAGTGTACGAGTTTATTTCTAACATCACTGAAAAACAAGAGTTAAAGAAACAAAAAATATATAATGTAAACAGTAAATAAAATAGCTTCAATGATTTTACAATATTTGCTGTGCAACAGCTGAATGTTATATTTATAGGGAGAAGTATAAACTTATTAAATCCTACCTAAGTAACTCAACATATATCAAAATAGGATTGTTACTAAGTTAAAAGTTGCATAATTAGATCTGCGTTTATTGAAGAAGAGATCCCAGACATTTCCAGCATAATGCCAACATTTCCAAATCTAGCAATTTTCATAAACAGGCGCAACGCTTAAACATCAGTGTTGTGCTCCTTTCAGTTGACTTTGCTCTGGTAACCTGAATTAATCTCAGACGTGTCTCTCTATGCACAACATAGTTTCTCTTCTAAACAGCTCAATGCATCTTTGTTTCCCATGATTACATTTTTAAATGCTTCAGTGTTATTTTTTTCAGTAACTGCACGACTTGTACTTGGCATAGTACATTCTCTAGTTGGAAAAGGTCACATTGTTGCATTTGCAACTGTAATAATAATGTTTTTTTTTTCATCTTGTCATATTAAAACCCAAGTTTTTATTTAGCTAAAACATCAGAATTGTGTCTGACAAAAGAGTTCAATTATATTAAGATGATATGCTTGAACAAAATAATGTCACATATTCACCTAATATCAAGACATTCTAGCCACATATCATAGCTGCTTACTAGACATAAACATGTTTGTAGCCCCTACAACAATTCTTCTCACTTGAAATATATTCATCAGTACATAATAATGAATTAATTTGATATTAAGTTGATATTATGTCGTATTTAGGTGTCTATAATTTGGTTATAACATGACTTGCACTATAAATTGCATTGTGTTTGCCAGGAACCTACTGTAACAGTGCCAGCGCCTGCTTCGTGGCATCAGATGGCAAAAACCTGCGTCTCTATCAAGCCGTTGTGGATGCCAGAAAACTACTGGATGAGCTGTCAGATCCAGAAACATCTGTGAGTGAACACATTCATTGCTGCTCATTTGAAATATGTTATTTCTCTCTTGAATATATAAAACCTATGAGAATATATTTTTCAGATTTCTTTACTGTCAAGCTAAAGAGTCTAGATTTTTTTTTTCTCATCCTTCTCATTTTTTTTTCTCTTTGTAAAGACTAAAACGTGCTTTACATCTTTAAAACCCTCTACAACTAAGTCATTGCTATGCATAACAATTAGTGGAGTTCACGGATAATTACCAAATGCTCATGAATGTTTTTGTTCAGAAACTGGTGGGCGAAGTGTTCAACATTGTCAGTCAGCAGTCCACAGCCAGACCTGGATGTATCATCGAGTTGGATGTCATTACAAACCAGGTTAGCAGCTCTGCTTTCACACGCAGCTCACATCAGCGTTGTGCAGCAGTTCAGTGTAGTCTTTGTTAACCTTTCTGCTCCCACGTCTCTGTGCATCCAGTGCGGCTCCAACTCCCAGCTGCTTCATGTCTTCCAAGAGGATTTCATTTTAGGTTACAAACCTCAGAACGAATCAGAGGCTTTCACACCAGCCTTCTCGACTGGAGAAGGTAGAGGGCAACTTCAAATTTAACTGGGATGTTTTCTTACTGTCAATTCGGTCATTAAATACGCTTTTTTTTTTTTTTTTTTTTCTGCACATGCAGATTACCAACCTGCCCCATTTTCTGAGAAGTTCTTCTTGGTGGTAATAGAGAAGGATCTTAATGGGAACTCTGTGCTGCAGATGTGGCACCTGCACCTCCAATCTGTGCAGGCCTGCGTTGGTAAGTCCAGCTTTGCAGCAAGCGATAGAAATCAGATTTATTTTGGATATTACTAACAATGAAGAATATCATATTGAATTCCTTCTACGGAGTTATAGTCCAGACATCTATGTAAATCTTTCCAGATGAGCCCAGCCAACCATTTAGTTTCCAGAGCCAGCTCCTGGTTCCCAGTCAGGTCATGAATGCCGACTCGTCTCCGGAGACCTCTCCAATCAGACCCCTGCCTCGATCTGCTTCTTCAGCCAACTTGCAATCAGCAAGCAAACTTATCCTCAGCTCCAAACTGGTGTGCAGCAAGCGACTAGACTTACCGCATGGGGTGGAAGTTACCAGAGCAACGCCATCTGCAGGTTGGCCAAAATTCGTTTTTATCTACTTTATATGACAATTTTATTTTTGCCTTGCTGGCACAAAATTTTTCACCTTTTTTTTTTCGCTATACTCAATTAGATTTTAACTTTTTCCATGTCATGGATAATTTGGAAAAGCATGTCTACAGACATTTGGTTAATTTTGGTATTTGGATGAAACATTTCCTAAATCATCTTCTCCCTGCTCCTTCTTCCAGGTCACCTGAGCTCTTCCTCCATCTACCCGGTGTGTCTGGCTCCATACCTGATCGTTACCACCTGCTCTGATTCTCACGTGCGCTTCTGGCGCTGCGCTGTGGGGGGCGACGATGGAGACGGCACAGACAACCGGGTGTACCGCTGGGAACCGTGGGTGCTCATGAACGAGGAGGAGGACAACAACAGCGCAGTGTCCATGTCGGGACGGCCTGTCGCCGTTTCCTGCTCCTACATCGGCCGGCTAGCCGTGGCCTTTAAGCAGCCACGGCACGGACTGGTAGGATATGAGTACTCTGTCTTTTATTACCATCTCAAGAGTTTCTCTTTAAAACCTTTTCATATGGTTAACATTGTAATATTATAGTTCTGCCTAACCACTCATAGATGAAAACAGTAGCATGTATTATATAAATGCAGCAGAAAGATGAACTATATTAGAGGAGATCATGCATTTAAACTTGATGTGATCAATAATATCTATTGGTTATTCTGACGATCAGATAAAAAAAGTTGACACATTTCTCTGATTTTTCAGTTAACCACTGTAGCTTGTTTGGACATGGATATGAGCAAATAATCAAATTTATTTTTTAAATGAACATGTTATTGCCTAAAATGCAATGCTAAAACCACTTCAGAAGTTTTGGGTAAAACATATTTACTCCGTACTCCGGTTAGTACGAAGTACAACAAATTTCATCAAAGACTAAATTTGTTGACGATTATTTGAATAATTGATTAATCACGATTGTCTTGGACTTTTACTTTTTCTCAAGCAGGATTCTCACAGAGTGTCCTTTTTGTCTTCAGCTCCACAATTCTGTGGAAGACTTCTCCATGCACGTTTCCATCTATGAGTGTGAATCCACTGGAGGCTCTGAGTGGGTCTTAGAGCAAACTGTTCACCTTGATGACTTTGTCAGACCTTCTTCAACACTGGATCCAAGAGTCAGTGTGGACTCCAACCTTTTTGTCTACAGCAGGTCAGAATAGAACCATTCACTTTTTAATATTTAATACTTTCTGTATCTTATGGACGTGTTTTGTTATTTTTTTTACCCTTCAGATCTGATTTGTACATGAGCAGAGACCATAGCTCGCCCAACATCAAGCACTTCATCCACCTGGACTGGCTATCGAAGGAGGACGGCTCCCATATTCTCACAATTGGGGTGGGCTCTAATATCCTCATGTACGGCCGCATCTCGGGCATGGTTAATGAGCAGACCAGCAGCAAAGAGGGGGTGGCAGTGATCACCCTTCCTCTAGGGGGCAGTATCAAACAGGGCATCCGTTCACGCTGGATACTGCTTCGTGCCATTGACCTCCTGTCGTCCGTGGATGGGACACCTTCGCTGCCGGTCTCCCTGTCCTGGGTGAGGGACGGCATTCTGGTGGTGGGTATGGACTGTGAAATGCACGTGTACGCCCAGTGGCACCAGGACAAGAAGCCAGGTGAAGGAGAAGAGGGCAACCTATCATCCGCAGACATCGCCGGAGGTCAGAGTGCGGTTACTTCTTCCGTCTTCGAAGGGAGAGCCAGGTCCAAGAGTGTGTTTGAAGGGAGCACTGGAGTGGATGAGGCGCTCCGCGCCCCCGCAGGACTACAGGAAGGTGGACTGTTTGAGGCGGCTCATTCTCTCTCCCCTACTCTGCCGCAGTACCACCCAACACAGCTGCTGGAACTCATGGACTTGGGGAAGGTCCGACGGGCCAAGGTGGGTCCCTTTCCGCTCGAAAATGAATGTTCAGAAATAGCCACTTAAAATCTAAAGCGTATGTCTGAATTTGTTCAGGCCATACTTGCCCATTTGGTGAAGTGCATAGCTGGGGAAGTCGCTGTGGTCAGGGATGTGGAGGCAGGTGAAGGCGGATCCAGGAGGCATCTCTCTCGAACAATCAGCGTGACGGGAAGCACAGCAAAGGACACCATTGTGGCCGGCCGAGACGGAGGGAGGGACTACACGGAGATCAACTCCATCCCTCCACTGCCCCTCTACGCCTTGATGTTGGCCGACCTCGACACCTCATTCAAGGGAGCGGAAGAAAGCGCCAAAACGGCTAAGGTTGTTGACGGCGATGCAGCTCAAAAATCCTCAGAAGACCAGTATGCCGATCTCTTCCAGGTGAGCTTTCAGAATTCATGTCTCTTCACTGAAGGTGCATTTTGATCTGTAGGTAACTAAAACCGTTTCCTGAATGTTCAAACAGGTGCCAACAGTTACTACTGATGACTTTGTGAACTTTGCTACTGATAAACCAGAGAGGAAGTCTCGAGTCATCAACCTCTCTCAGTATGGACCCTCTTATTTTGGACCGGAGCATGCTCAGGTATTGCTCACTTCATTGACATTGCATTTTCTGTAGAGAGTTTTTTTTTATTATGTGGATAAATGTAGAGCAAATAATACAGTAATGAAGAGAATTAAGCACATTTCGACATGTTAATACTTTATTTTGATAATCTCATAATTTTATTGCTGTGTGGGTTGAAAGCTGGGAGAAACTTAACTTGTTCAACAAAAATATGTTTTTCAGTGCTATGTTTCAGTTGTTTTCTTTATCTTTTTTGTTTGTCTCCAGGTGTTATCCAGCCACCTCATGCACTCAAGCCTCCCAGGATTAACCAGGCTGGAGCAGATGTTTTTGGTGGCCTTGGCCGATACGATTGCTACCACAAGTGCTGAAGTTACGAGCTCCACTGATCAGCAGTACACAGGTTACTATAGGCTTTGAGTTTACCTGTATCCACTGTATCTTGTTTTGTACCTTAACGGTTACACATGAGTGAGCATTCTGGCTACATTGTGTTTATTTCACTTTAAATGCTGCTTCAGTTTGATAGTAAAAGCCAAAGATCAGATGGTAATTCTAATGCCGTCTACCCAACAGCAGCAGGTGTTCTGCTCCTGCAATGATTCTTATTAACATTGAGTATTTATATTAATACAAGAGGCGATGTCACACGGTGTGTGAGAACAAGCAGTTGTTGTAAAACAAGCTTCTTTTCAAAACAACGTGATCTGACTTTAAAAATGTACATTGGCTATTATCATTACTAAAAACAGTGTGAGCTCACATTATGAGCTCACACTGGGCTCATAATGTGAGCCCAGTGTTTACTCCTCAAAGAATGAAAACTCTTATCTTGACTCTGTTTTCTTTTTTTTTTTCAAAACCCTAGAAACATTTACAAATCCAGCATGGGCTGTAACAGACAAAGACTGAAAAGAATAACATAAAACCTGTTGTGTTGTGTACTGTAATTCCTCTTTGTTGTAGCAACTTGATTCTTCCATAGAAAATGGTTTCAGTACTAAAAAAGAAAAAAAACTGAACGTGGACTGAAAATCTCCTGATTGTGATTACCTCCCGATTGCTTGGTGCATCTGTAGCAATTGACTCCATAAGCTTTTCTAATGTCTATAAACCTAATATTTATAACTCTGCCACCGACTGTAGACCTGTTCATGCTGAACATAGGCACCAGCCTGCATAGGTGAAGCAGATGGGTATGTTTTCTTTTGAAAACAAACTCAGCCTTTAAAATGAAAAATGACCGAGCTTCTTCTAGCAAAGTAAGTTTTCAGTTTTTCAGTAACAATTGACTTTGAAATTGTAAGAGAAGTATTTCTCAAAATTGTTCCTGGATCACAATAATTAAATCTAACAGCGTTCAGTTTCAACGTTTTTTTTTAAATCTAACAATACACTGTGCCGTTCCTCCACTATAGCCATATTTTCATATTTAGGATTATGCAGCCTGCATTTAGGATCAGGGTTGCTTTTGAAACGACAAATCAATCAATATGGGTTTTTTTTTACCCTGCCTTTTTATCTACCATCACTGTAGTTATTAACCTTTGTAAGAGATAATACTCTTTAAAAGTTGTCTAAAGGTTATAAGCGTGTAAGACAAACATGCCTTTTTGATTGTGTGTTCCAGCGTGTCTTTAATCTCTAACCATCAAATCTTCAATGACCAAATCAGCAAAATGTGCCTGAACTGTTCCTTTTTCATTATCATCGCCTTTTTTTACTTCTTCTTTAATTTTCCATCTTGTTTATTTAGTCTTTTGAGAGCAAGACATAAGCAGGTTGTTCCAGGGCGGAGTAATCACAGAAGAAGGTTCAGGGTCAAGAAACGCATTTTCTTTGACAGGATTACATGATCTGAAATATTACAGGAGGCCCTTTTTTTTTGCATTTTTCTGTAGCTGTTACTCGGTAGTAATAAATCCCTTTTGTTTGTTTAGGTGGCGAGGCTCTTGATGAGTGTGGATTGAGGTACCTGCTCGCCATGCGTCTTCATACCTGCCTGCTCACGTCTTTGCCTCCCCTGTATCGTATGCAGCTGCTTCACCAGGGTAAAAAAAAGACGTAGTTTGTAAAATCACCAGTTAAGGCTTTCAGGGGAATCAAATAGGTTTCATTATATTGTTCCGTCTTTATCTGGAGCACAAAAAAAGTATTTAGAGTTATTTATGCATATGTGTTTGTGAACTGTGTGTGTATGGAGTTAATGAAGTTTTACTAATTTAAAATGAAGAGAAGTGCTACTAGTTACAGTCACGTATATGCACGTTTTCCGTCTCCAATCTGCCGCAGCTTCTACTTGGTAAAATCTGTATAACCTATTTGGAAAGTCTTTAATCGCACCATTTATGTATATTAGGAGGAGATGGCTCAGTGAAATGTAATATATTTCCTAAGCAGTTATCCTTTATTAATTATCCTCCTTGCAGAGGGTCTTATTGACCTTCTGCTGTCAAGCTTGTAATCTGCCTCACGATTTTGTCAGACAATTTTTATTTCTGTACTAATACCCCTGTTATTTCCCCGATGCAACATTCAAATCTTCCAAGAAGCTTAGTTTCTGGTTTTAATTAGTTGACAGCTGTATGCATTCTGTGTAATAAACACAAGTTTCACTTTATCTGTTAAATTCCTGAAATAAATTGAACCTCTTTGATGATATGTTTTAGCTCCATGTCATTTCAAGGCATTTTACAAGACTGCGTCGGGTTCATGTTTCACTTTTATTAAATCTATTTCTGTCCAAATTCAATTCAAGCCAATCATGCTTCTCTCTTCTCTCCATCCCTCCATCCATCTCCATGCCAGGCCTTTCCACGTGCCACTTTGCATGGGCCTTCCACTCGGAGGCGGAGGAGGAGCTGCTGAACATGATTCCTGCCATGCAGAGAGGCGACCCACAGTGGTCTGAGCTGAGAGCTGTGGGAGTGGGATGGTGGATACGCAACATCAACACGCTGCGGAAGATGGTGGAGAAGGTACCGAATTAAAAAAATCAGTCTTGAGGTGCTCTGGTGGCGCAGGGGCAAAGCACGACCCACTTATTGAGGCGTTGGTCCTCGTGGCGGTGGTCGCAGGTTCGATTCCTAGCCTGGCAACATTTGCTGCATGTCTTCCTCTCATTACCCTGTTTCCTGTCGAACTACTTTCAAATAAAGGCCACTAGAGCCAACAAAACCTTAAAAAAAAAAAAATCAGTCTGAATACATTCAGATAGCAGGTAGCAATTTGCTGGAAGATTAACTACTATCCACATTTTGCTCAGCATGTCTGTATATTTGCTGTTGTGAAGTATCAGTTTGAGGTTACAAGTAAACCAAGTAACTGAACTGTTCTGTGTGACATCAGCTGGGCAAAGCTGCGTTCCAGAGGAACAGCGACCCTTTGGATGCTGCGCTGTTCTACTTGGCCATGAAGAAAAAAGCTGTTCTGTGGGGTCTATTCCGGTAGGATCATGTCACGGGATACACTGCTACTCTGTGTATTGCATGTTTGTTTTCAGTGTATTTTTAAACCTCCATTGAGATATTCAACAGTCTGATTTCCATCTCTCAGGTCTCAGCATGATGAGAAAATGACTCAATTCTTCAAAAACAACTTCACTGAGGACCGCTGGCGAAAAGCAGCTCTAAAAAACGCTTTCTCCCTGCTGGGGAAGCAGCGCTTTGAACAGTCTGCTGCTTTTTTCCTGTTAGCTGGCTCCCTTAAAGACGCAATAGAGGTGAGGAAAAATAGACACACGTACACACGCAAAGTTCCTGATTTACACACATAGATACCCAGGCACAGCTTATTACTTCTGAGTCTTCTCCTGGTCTCCGTTTTCATTTCCTTCACAGTGGCAGTAAAATTAAAGAAACAAAACGCCATGAAATTGAAATTTCTCCAAGAAGCATAATAATGATATATGTTGCGGAGGGCAGCCTGGCAGCCTTTGAGTAAACACTTAACGCTGATAAAATTCATAACAATCTTGCATATTTTTCTTTGACCTGAGGTTTACAGCCACACAGCCAAAACATACAGATAGAAAATAACAAGAAAACAACTTTGAGCATTATGCGTTTCTAACTCAAGGTAAAGTGAAACAAGAATGACCAAGTTAAGGAAATCTAGAATGACTACGTGCAAATTACATGTTTAGGTCTGTGCTCAGTGAGCTCTGTTGGATTTTCACAGCAACAAAATAACAGGGTTTCTACATTGTCTGTTATTAGTATGAAAAAATGGAGGATTTTTTTTTTTTTTATCACATTCCATGTCTTTAAGTATGGAAAAATTACATCTTGATTTTGGAGAAAAGTTTGAGTTTCTTTACTCCTTCTTATTCTAGACAAAATAATGGTAGTCCAGCAACATAAAAGCATTATTACATCAATTTATGTTAAGATGTTGATCTGTGTTTCTGGTCATGCTAATTATAACTTTATTTTGTCCAGTTTGATCACAGTAGTTTATGACTTACAAACATATTGACAATTAAACATTTAAAACAAAATCCAGAAATGCTGTTGTTTTTTTGTTATTGGTCACGACTTCAGCTTAACTCTGCATTTATTCAGTTAATTTGTGAAATGAAGGTATCGCTTGTCATAAATTACAGGATCTAATCTAGAATGTGTTAGGAACATTTGTAAGAACCCTCAAACTTTTAGCTCTATTAACTGTTGTTCTATTATCGATCAGAATACCTGAGTATTATGAGTTCAGCCGTTTGAAAAATTGTCATGTCTTGTTATTTTACCCTTCGTATAAAGTTTAGTTGTACTGTACTGCAGACTGAACGCTCCTTCATGATGTGCAGGTGTTGATGGAGAAGATGGAGGATCTCCAGTTAGCCATGATAGTAGCAAGGCTGTACGAAGCCGACTTTGAGAATTCGTCCACCTGCCAGGGCCTCCTGTACGAGAAGGTTCTGGGCTGCAACCGGGACGGGAGCGCTTATCACTGCTCCAGGCTGCATCCAGACCCTTTCCTTCGCAGCATAGCCTACTGGATCATGAAAGATTACACCCGAGCCCTGGACACACTATTGGAGAGAAACCCAAAAGAAGAGGAGAATCCTGGTAAGCAGAAAACCTGGGGATTTCGTCATAATTTTTGTTGTATGCAATCCTTATTCTTCATCTCCTTCTCTTCCCTGTTGTGCATCAGATGTGATGGTGAAATCTTGCAACCCTGTGGTGTTTAGTTTCTATAACTACCTAAGGACACATCCTTTGATCATCCGTCGGCACTTTGCGAATCCAGAAGGCACTGCGACCAATGTGGGTCTTACTGCTGAGAAAAGCGGTGCAGATGAGATCAACCTTATAGAGCGCAAACTGTTCTTCACTACTGCCAATGCACATTTTAAAGTAAGCTCAGTTCTGAAATGGTTACTATCCAGTAGATGTCTTTTATCTTTGATTCGTCGTAATTATGTGAGGTTGATCTGTTTACCATGTTTATTTTGTTCTGTAGGTGGGTTGCCCGGTTTTGGCTCTGGAAGTGCTCTCCAAGATTCCCAAAGTAAGCCGGAAATCTGGCTCCTCGTCTCCCAGCAAAGCTCCGTCGAAGGCAAGTGTGAATGTGAGCCAGCCGTTAGAAAATGGCACCCGAGCCGGTTTGGACTGGGGCTCCTCCGCAGCGCCGGCTCCTGCCTGGGGAGCCAACGATAGCGTTGGTGGGCTGGACTGGAGCCAGCCCGTCGTCAAGGTGGAGGAAGACGAGCTGCAGCTCGACTGGGGCAATGACAAGGAAGATGATGAAGATGAGGATGAAGACGGCTTAACCATGAAGAAACCAGAGATCGAGGACAAAGGCTCAAAGAATGGTGGTCCCAAACTGCAAAGAGAAGACTCACAGGTATACATATCTATTAAAAACAGCTCAAATCACAGATGAAATCTGTCTTTATTTATCTTTGTTTTTTGTTTTTCTTTTCATAATCAGTTTGAACAAACTGCAATATATACAACAATCATATACATAAATCAAATGTCTTCAATTGGGAGCAGAAATCCCACCAAAAAGTCAATCTTTATTTTCTTTGACTAAATCAAATCTATCTTTATTTTACTTTTAAATGTGTCTAATAAAATGCCAGCTGAGGAAGTAACATGTGGTTTGGCCAATGCTTTTAAACAGATCTACAATTAGTCTCAGACAGGTGAAAAAATAGGAAGGCGTAAAGGACTATAAGACTTTTAACAATTTCACAATATAAGTAAATGCAGTGGTATTTTAAATAAAAGAAAGCATCTTGCTATAAACAAAATAATAATAATTTATGGTTCAGAGTTCAGCATAAATTTTCTGTAAAATTCTGAGGATTCTCTAGAAATGTCTCTAAACGTTTTTATGTCCAGTACCTCCTTAGTAGCACTACTGACAGCTTATTTCGCAAAAAAAAAAGCCACTGTCTCTTTTTTTCTGGTGAACAGTCATGTACTGTATCAGAGTTGATATGTTTGTATTTAACTTGCAAACAGTTAATAGCAAGATTTTTTCTTTATGACACTAAAAGCAGCCCAAGTACCACCAGTGGAGCTCGTAGAACATCCTGAAAACCATGGACTAGAGGATTATTATTAGAAGATAAAGTAATTTCATACTTTATAGGACTGCTTTTTTTAATATTGTTTTTAAAACCTATAAACACTCAGTTTTCCTGTTTTTTAGGGTGAGTCCGAAGTGGATGTGATTGCAGAGCAGCTGAAGTTTCGTGCGTGTTTGAAGATCCTGATGACCGAGCTGCGAACGCTGGCCACGGGTTTCGAGATAGATGGAGGGAAACTCCGCTTTCAGCTCTACAGCTGGTTGGAGAAGGAGATTGCAGCAATGCACAAGATCTGCAACTACAAGGTAAACTCCAAGAAAATTAACTCAGCTTGGGAAATTGGAAAGCTTTGCCCGTCCTTTCTAATTTAGTAATTCTCTGTACATATTGGTTAAAATACACAGGTGGAGGGAAAAGAGGAAGGCCCAGAGGTCGAGAGGGATCGTACGGCGTCTGTGGACATTTCAGACGAGGCGCTAGAGAACATGGAAGCCGGGGCTTACGAGCGTCACCAGATGGAGAGACGTCGTCTTCAAGCCAAGCAGCAGCACTCAGAGAGGCGTAAAGCCTGGCTGAGGAAGAACCAGGCCCTGCTTAGGGTCTTCCTGTCCTACTGCAGCCTTCACGGAGCCAAAGGAGGAGGGGTCACCTCTGTCCGTATGGAGCTTCTCTTCCTTCTTCAGGAGAGCCAACAGGTTCACGCCACGCTGCCATTCACACATCTTTTATTTGCTGTTTGAATGTTTGGCACAGTTTTGAACGCTTCGTCTGTGTTTGTGTAGGAGACCACTGTGAAGCAACTGCAGTCCCCTCTGCCTCTGCCTACAACCCTGCCTCTGCTGTCGGCGTGCATCGCCCCCACCAAGACGGTCATAGCCAATCCTGTTCTCCACCTCAGCAACCACATACACGACATCCTCTACACCATCACAATGATGGAGGCTCCGCCACATCCGGACATCATCGACGACCGGGTCAGGACTCAAAACGAGAATTTTTACATTTGAAACTTGTGGGAATTGAATAAATGACAAATTCGTGACCACTCAGAGCACTTCTTGTAAAAAATATGCTAACTTACAGAAACTCTGTGTCGTAACTAAGGTGATTTTTTTTTTTTTATATCTACTCCTTAAAGCACTGAAAACTGGAGCAGTGGCATTTTTATATTCATCTCTATTCATGTTTTATGGCAGAAGTTTGAGAGCAGCTTGGAAAGCATTTGGCACCATCAGTACCAAATGTCACTGATGCTTAAGACAGAGAACAAGTTCCAAGCTTCTCGTCAATTCATGCGTGTTTAAGTTTGAACTCAACCCAGTGTTCTGCCAAAACATTTTCTTTTTAAGGAAAATGCTGCTGGAGTTGAAGTGTGCAGCTTTTCCTTGTATTTGTTGTTCATGTTCATGATATAACAACTATTCTTTCATCCTCAGGTAAATGCTCTTCACACCCTAGCAGCGTCTCTTTCTGCTTGTGTCTACCAAGCCCTTTGTGACAGTCACAGTTACAGGTAACCACAGGTCCATCATTCGGTGAGAGACTTGGTTTAACCTGCTGCATGGTGAAAATAAACACTTTTCTCTGTTTTTGTCCTCTCAGCAGTCAAACAGAAGCCAACCAGTTCACAGGGATGGTGTACCAGGGGCTGCTGCTAAGTGAAAGGAAGCGGCTTCGCACAGAAAGCATTGAAGAACATGTTACACCGAACTCTGCTCCTGCGCAGTGGCCTGGTAACAGACACTGTTCATGGAGTTTTCCACATTTAGAAGAGCTACCCTCCCGTTAGGGAGCGAATCAAAAACTGCATCCCCCACTATATTACTGCGATTATTTCTGTAAACGTTTTGCTGTTCCTATGCTTGATGTTCCATTCGCGCATATTTCACTGATGTTGTGGGGTCTGCCTGCTTTAGATTTGTTGTAAGAGCTTATGGACAGAACAATGAACTTGATTTAAGTTGCAAAATGTACTGAAGAAATACATACATGAATAAATGGACATCGTATATTCAGACAAAATTAAACCAATGACAGAAACCATTCCCCCGAAACATCAACATTTCAAACGATCCCAAAAACACTACAAACATCAATGAATGAGTCAAGAGCAGTTTAGCTGAATTGAAACATTAATGAAAATAATCAGTTGTCCTATTTCAGGATCTTAAATAGTTTTATCACAAACATATCAAAAAATAATCAAATTTCACTAACAGTAAAATTAACGACCCTCAACAAAGCCGCTGAATTTTGAAATTCCAAATCAGGTTTTTATTGAGTTTTGGGATGTAAAAGCCAGACAGGTTCACTCCAGCCAAGCACAGCCAGCACTTTTATAACAGCACCACCGGTGGCTGGATGAATGAACAGGCTTATGGGCTTGGTGGAAGTTTGCTAAATACCTGCAGTTACTTTGCTCATTTTTTTCCCCTCGTGTTGTGACCCCCCCTGTAGAGCTCTGGCGCTCCACACTTTGAAAAGCCCTGCTCTACATGAAACAAAAAAGATGACAGAGGCTATAATAATTTTCCAGAATCCTCACTGGGTGAGCTGGATGAGGAAGTAGCATATATGAAAGCATCAAAGGGATGACTTGGAGGAAATGTGAACAGCAGAGGGAGGTGTGTGTGTGTGTGTGTGCAGGGGATGGGGGATGCAAAGCAGACAATCTGTGTTTATGCAGAGAGGCAGATGGTGTTCTATAATAGGAGCTCAATGGCCTCCAGGAAAGAAATAGAAAGACAGAGACTTATCACGCCATCATGCAAATGTTTCATATAAGAGCTCTTCATTGTGACTGTTTTTTTTCTATGACTTTGCAAATAATTTTGGGGAAAGAAAAAAAGCACCGTGTCCCCACTCGCTGCAGGTGTGTCGTCCCTGATCTCCCTGTTGACGTCTGCGAGGGAGGAGGACCAGCCGAAGCTCAGCGTTCTGTTGTGCGAGGCGGTTGTGGCTGTTTATCTTTCGCTGCTTATCCATGGCCTGGGCACTCACAACAGCAACGAACTCTTCCGCCTGGCCGCGCATCCCCTCAACAATCGCATGTGGGCGGCTGTCTTCGGAGGAGGAGCAAAAGTCATTATTAAGCCAAAGAGGCCTGAACTTCCACCAGGTAAAAAAAAAAAAGAAAATGCAGTTTTGTATTCACACTCACACGGTCCTCACATCGTTTTCATCCCCCTTTGCCCTCCTCTGGGTGTTCACATCCCAACTAACTCTGATCACATCTTGCGTCCGAGGCGACCGCCCCATCCTTCTGGAGTCTGTCTCCATCATTTTTATTCACCTACCCCTGACCTGATGATGTTCCAAAGATGCTGCTGCTGCCACTGGTGTGTAGTGTCTTGTGTGAGTGTGCCCTCTGCCCTGTGTCCCAGTGCCAGCTGAGTTTGAGGCAGCCAGTCCAGAGGAATCTCAGGAGACAGGAAGACCTGAGCAGAGCAACCTCTCCCCAAACCCCTCTCCCATCCCCACTGAAACCCAGCACCCCAATCGACCCCCTCCTCCTGTTTCAAGGGGAGAGGGGCTGGGCACTGTGGCCCCAGCAACTAAGGCCAGCTGTGAGTAACGAGGCTGGTAGATTGCAGTGCTGGTTTGCAGGATTGCGTTGCATGGTAACTGTACAGGTTTGCGTTGTTGCCGATGCTTGACTGACTCTTCTGCCTCTCTCTCTCTCATGAAGCTCCTGCTGAATGCCCTTCGAGAACATTAGAGCTGATTAGTGCTATGAAGACATTTGTGCTCATTGTTATGATAAGCAGCAACCATGTGAGGGTGTGAGTGGATTTGTGTGCGTACGCAGCATCGCATGTTCATGTCGTAATGTCTTCTATGCTCATTTTTGTTGTGTCACTAAACAGCTGCCCTTAGCCAGGAGTGTTCAGTGGCCCAGGCTGAGCAGCCCTCTCAGACTAGATCTGAATCTGAGACTAAACCAGGTACACTTGAAGAAGGTTTAAGAACAGTGTGTTACCTAGAATACTAGAATGACGTCTACTATTTTTATAGCTGTATTTCATTCTGAATGCACTGTGCCTTGTAACTTTTTCACATCTTGACACATTACCATTACAGACCTGGTTGGGTTTTGAGATTTTATGTTGTAGACTAACACAAAAGAGTGCATGTGAAGTGAAGGGGGAAAAAAAAAAAAAAAAGTTGACAAAAAACTCAAAAGTCACTTATGTATTTTCCGGGCCCTTTTAGAGCACAATTGAGTAGCTGCATTACATCAGTTGTTTCAAATTGTTGCAAATATCAAACATGACTTGAAAGAAATTTGACTTTGTAATTTCACACTTTGAAATCGTCCTCTTTCTCTTTAAGAAGCTCCAACTCTTCCCAACATTCTGCCTTCAGTATGTAATTGCAAAAGGGCTTCTCATTATGGCGCTTATGACCATTTTTAGGTGTTGGACTAAGAAGTAGTGTGTATGTTTAGCTCAGCAGATGAGCACTTCCACCAGGTGTTTGCTAATTGCTCCTGGCTAGTCTGAAGGAGCTAGCCAGCCACCCACTTCCTCCATTATTATTATTATTATTATTATAGTCACAGTTCTGATTACAGCCTCTCTCAGTAAGTGGAGGAGAGGGCTGCTCTGTAAGGCAGATGCTCATGAAGACCAAGGACCACAACAAACAAGTCTGGGGAATAGTTGTTTCAAGCAGATTTGGGTCATAAAATAGTAGTCTAAGCTTTGAACATCTTATGTACCACTGTTAAATGTGTCATCTGAAAAAAAAGGAAATATGGTACATCTACAAACCTACCAAAACATGACTATCCACACGCTGTTCAGGGAGAGCCTAAATCAGAGAAGCAACCAATAGGTAACTCTGGAAGAGCTGAAGATATTCACAGATAGGTGGGAGAATCTGCAGCAACACAGCAACAATAAGAACTCATTGTTGAAAGACTAAAATAGTTCCATTCAAAGTTTTTTATAAGTTTTATGTAGGAAAGGAAGCAACATGTGGAAGAGGCTGCAGGAGTCTGAAGACTGGGGCAAAGGTTTACCTTCTTGCAGCAATGGTTTAGCCAATCCATTTTATTTGAAAGATATTTTAAAAACTATGCATTATTTTGTGTTGGTTTACAAAGTAAAATGACAATAAAATACATTGAAGTTTGACTTTGTATTGTGACAAAAAGTGAAAAGGTTTAAGAAGTATGAATTAGTGTTTCAAGAAACTATATGAACAAAGAAAATTTGATTTTCTTGTGAAAATGTAGTGTGAATGCTGTAAGTTGAATGTTTTTTGGTGAAAATTGGAGAACAATATGAAGTCATCTGCAGAAGACTTGCAAAAGTGTAACAAGATGGGCAAATGCATCAAAAGAAAGGAAAAGCCTGCAAAACATATATAGTAGAACAATTGAAGAGGAGTGAAATATTTCAGTCAATGCAAAGATCCAACCCAAATTAGAAGTCGGTGCAGAATACTGCTTTCAAAGCTGAACTGTGAAGTCACAGCAATTTGAGATAAAATGAGCTACAAACCTACCTATACTAGTGATAGCATGTAGGTTGTTACTAACAAGTTGATCTACAGTAAAATACCCTATGTAGCGTGACAAAACACATGTAAAAGCTAAAGTTAGCACAAAAAAAAGATAAAGCTAGCTAAAATGCCAATAGCATCAAGGCTAAAAGTAACATGTTCTGTGAAGTCTGAAAAACTCACGTAAAAGCAAAAAATATCTTAAACGTTACGCCCATCTAGTGTCATATTGGTAGCATGTAGGTATGCGCTAGCATGTTGACCTGCAGCAACATTATCCATGCAGTGTGAAGAAACCCATGTAAAAGCTAAAATTAGCTAAGAAGGTAATGCTAGCTAAAATACCAATGATAGCATTGGAGTTTGAAATTGGGTTTAGATTGGGAACCATCAGAGCTAGTGGGGTCGATTTTTATATTCTTTTCCCTGAAGATAGGATAATGCGAGCAAAAACTTGAAAAGGGATTTTATGAAATCTGTAAACGATACGAAAGGCTTAAATAAACAGAAGTAATTGAAGGACATTACTACATTTTACACTTTGCATGGCATTTTTAACTGAAGTAGTTAGATATGAAAGAGCGCAAAGGTTTTGCCATAATTTTTCCGGAAATAATGGGATGTTCCATTCAATTCAATGGGGGCTAAGATTATCACAAAAAGCTGAACATTTCCATGTGCAGTAGAAGATGTCAAACTAAAAGACACAGCCGTATTGTCCTGAATGAGCGAAATATGGCAGAAGTTGAATAAATAATAGATTTAATGTGTGGCTCTTTTGCCATGACTAAGTGTTTTTATTTGCATATAACCTAATCCACACTTGCACTACCTATGCTGTTAGAAATCCAGGTTTATGGACAGAATTTAACACCGTTCAGTAATAGTATTGCACTCTTCAGCTGTTTTTGTGTGGAGAGAAGATTGGAGCTGGCATTTGGATGGCACATCTCTGTCATGTCTGATGCAGCTCTCAGCGCAGCCGGGAGGCTTTCAAAGAGCTTGTTTGGAGCTCAGACGATCGTAAATGTCAGACTGTTGAAAGAGGTCACTTGTTGAAACTCTGCCCTTTTGAGATTTGCTGCAGTCTCACCTTCATGCTGCAGAAACACAGCCATGCAGAAACGACATTTATTTTTAGCTCTTTATTGACATCCTCAACACTTTTTAATAAAGTAAACAATTATATCTGTCTCACTTGAGTGCTGTGGATTGAAGACAATCCTTTGTTAATGACTACTCAGCAAATGTGTCATCTGTGTTTGATGTCTTTTGTGTGTCTTAAGTATCACTTCCTGTTAGTTATTTATTTTTTATTTTTTGAGTTATGTAATAGACTGTGTGGTATCTGTGTGTCTAACTGCACTGTCTACTCTGGTTTGTGTGTTGTCTTGATTTGTCTGGTGCAATGCCAGAGATAGTCACCCAGGATGATGGTGCAGGTTTGTGCATACTCTACAGTGTCTTGCCCTGTGTCTCCATCCTAAATGTCTGTGTGTTTGTCTTCATGTCACTCTCTCCCAAATGGCTCAGTTTTCATTTGGGTGGTAAAGAGACAAAACCAGTCCTGGTATTTCTGATATGATTAAGGTCGTTGTTTGCAGTCTTAACTCCAAGTCCATGTGGCTTAGGCCCCTGATAGAGTGTGGATGCAGTGTTCCTCCTCTTGATCTGCTTTTACCTGCTTCTGGAATGGAAATGAGGTTGAGTCTAAGCTCATCCTCATTCTTCTCGCAGCCTCCCGACAGCTTTCCTTTTCTGAGGTTAATCGTAAATATCTTAAGCTCCTTGTTGCTCCTTCACATGCCAGCGGCCCCGCCTCAGCCGCCTGCGGAGGATGTGGACCGATACAGGCGCAGATTCAACATGAGGATGCTGGTTCCTGGACGCCCTGTGAAGGAGACCCCCGCCACCCCGCCTCCTGTGCCTGCAGAGAGACCCACCTACAGAGAGAAGTTCATTCCCCCCGAGCTGAGCATGTGGGACTACTTTGTAGCGAAAGTAAGACATTAAACTGACAAGCGGTTCGTGTGACGCGCAGCGTCCGTGTTATATAAAACGAGCATTTTTTTTTTTTTTCCCCCTTACCTTTATTCCTCTCTTCCTCTCAGCCTTTCCTCCCACTCTCGGAAAACAATGCTTTGTATGATTCAGACGAAAGTGGCGCTGAGGATGACGACGATGACGACGACGCCTTCCTCTCGGACACACAGATGACGGAGCATTCGGACTCCAGCTCCTACAGGTTGGCTTCATCTTCTCCTGCTTAGATATAACCTTCTTTCTTGAGCTGGTGTTTCAGATTGAAGTCTTACCGTTTTTTGGGGTTTTTTGGACTCAGCTGGGCTTTGATCCGTTTGGTTATGGTCAAACTGGCTCATCACAACGTCAAGAACTTTATCCCTCTCACTGGACTTGACTTCACAGGTACTTTGCTTTGTACTTCTAAGCAGCTGCTTAAATCAAATGTGGACCCACACATGCAAGATATCAGTGCACTTCTAAATATATTTAAGCACACCCTTTCTCTTTGTTTGCTATGATCTCAGATCTACCAGTCACTTCCCCTCTTAGCAATGCAGTGTTGAAGACCTTGGAGAACTGGGAACAACTTTTACTGGAGCGGATGAACAAGTTTGAAGGTCCGCCTCCCAATTACATCAACACCTACCCCACTGACCTGAGCACGGGATCTGGGCCCGCCATATTGCGACACAAGGCCATGCTGGAGCCGGACAACACGCCCTTCAGGTTAGTGTATTCAATTTCAATTTTATTTCAAGACTCTAGTTTCGCAAGCATTTGTATTCAGACCTCTTTACTCTGACGCCATTACATAAAATTTGGGGACAATTGCCTACAGTTTGAATATGTATACTTATGACTGGACTTTGTGAGTGCTTGAAAATCAAAGTCAGATTGTTTGTTTGCACACAGTTATGGGGGAAAAATACCATTCTGATAGTATCACCAGTGTAGGGCAAGTATTTTACAAATTGCTGGAAAAATCAAATTTTTATTAAAAAAAATTAACTGGATCTTTTTTTTTTTTTTGCTCTATGGTTTCCAGGAATAAGAGCCATCAGTCCTTCCCAGTTCGACGTCTTTGGCATTTCCTGGTCAAACAGGAAGTTCTCCAGGAGGCTTTTATTCGCTACATCTTTACCAAGAAAAGGAAGCAGAGTGAGGTCAGCAGAAGATTCATAGTTCAGTTTTCCCTGATTAGCTGACTAAAAACAATATGTCTACTTATTATACGGTTCTTTATTTGATCTGGCCCATTGTATCAATTTTATTCCATATTTTGACTGTAATTAAGAACATCCTCCAACATGATTATTTTGTTGGTTTGAAGAGATCCTTCAGATTTTTCCAGTGATGGTTTTATTTATATGTTGTGAAGAGTCTTATCTGCGATGAATAACTTTCTTAATGCTCTCACTTTAATTTAACACATACGTTTTCCATCTGGTTTAAAATCAGAGCAGGACTAGAGCAAAATCAGATCTCAGCATGTTTTCTTTCTTTCTTTCTTAATTGTTTATTTGCATGCGGACACATGCTAAGTATAAACAATTACAGAACACTGTAACATTTATAGCCTTAGCGAAGTTGTGATACACATCACCAGATAGACCTATAACAACACAAAACACTTTAAGACAATAAAACAACGTAGCAAGATAAAATATCTTACACAACATAAATCCTAGAATTAACTTGAAGTAGACCACAATGAAACGAGAAGTCATGGAAGCATCATGGGCTTGCTGGTAACCATGACTACAAAGCTGGTTTTCTTTAAGAAAGTCTTAAAATGTTCCACTATTATCAGTGTCAAGTCCACATATTAAAACATTACAAAACATTTCCATTTTAATAAATGTCATAGAGGCACGGGCAAAAACTGTTTTAGAAAACTTTAAATGGTTTTACTTTTGATTAAAAAGTTGTGGCGATCTAATGAAAGGTATCTACTGCAGATAAGACAATGACTACTCATAAGTACATAATAACCCCATTTTGAAAATTTTGAACTATTCCTTTAAGGAAAGGACAAAATATCCGTGTTTGATGACATTCCTTTTTTTAACCTTCTCACTTTATCTTGCAAACCAGTCAATTTTTTTAGATGAACAGACCAAGAATCACAATGTTAGATTACAATAACCATTATATGCTCAGTGTGAGGATTAATTAGGCTTATTTAAATGAAGCAGGTATTATTTTGTTTGGTCAAAGGAAGAAAGCCATTATTATGATTTTACCACAGTTTTCCTCCAGTATGAACAAACAAGCTACAAAGAGCTCATGAAATTTTGCATTGAAAGCTTCCTGCTTTGATGTCTTTTGAGACCTTTTAGTGAGATTATTTGGACCAGTGAGGAATCATCCATCAAACAGAGTGCAGACCTGATTGTCCGCCATAATGCTGTCAGACAGAGGACGTTGCCCACCGAGCTTTTTCTCTCTCTAGTTATGTTTTTCTTAGTTTCATTATCTTTGCTTTGACTTTTCATCTTTAATCAAGCACAAGACAGATCAATGCCTTCTGTGATGTCTGGATTTGTTTGGAAGAAAATAATCACTTATACCCCCCCAGAAAAAAAGAAAAAGAAAAGCTTTTATGTCTATGAGACACGTTCCAGAGGATTCATGTGCTTAGTCTCGTGTTACTACAAGTGATTTGACAAGTGAGATTTCAGGCAGCAGCTACAAGTTATCTATAACATTCAGACTCGTTGTTCATCCATTCTAATGACGAGGACTTTATTTCAAGAGACAAATTTAGTTATTTCTATTTTTGAACAAGATCACGATGAGATTCTGTGAGTCCTCTTCATTTTCATTTCATGTTTTTTTTGTTTTTTTTCTGTTTGTGCATGTGTTTTGTGTTGTGCCATGTTGTCTATATTGCCTCTGTGTGTTGTGTAGTCTTTAGAGAACCATGTGGACCGTATAAACCCAAACTGCGTAGCTGGAGCTAGCAGTCCCTATAAGGTAGTATCATTTACTGTCCCAGCCCGGGCCCGTTTCGTCTCTGAGCATCACTGCAAAGCCAAGCTTGAAGGAGGAAGTGTTTAAAAGAAAAAAATAAATAAATAAAAAGGCTGCTGCACCAGTTGCATAAGGTTTTGGTTTGCGGGTTGTGGCGTCACCAAACTGGGTGAAGTACTGGTTTTCTCCTTTCCAGCTTGGCCTAATAGTGACCGCTCTGGCTTTTTGATTTTTGATTTTTTATTTTTTTCCTTTTTTCCATAAAATCTCCTCCTGGCTCTGAGGCTTAGGCCTGAATTTTGATCCTTTCCTCTCACTGGGACATCCGTTCACATTTCTCCTCACAACCAAATCCTAAAAATAACACGTCTCCCTTTGTGCCGCACTCCTTTTTTCTTGCCTAACTGGACTGATTCTGCTGGACTTAAAGCAAGCAAGCGATGGCACACTCAGTAGATCGACTAACTTGCATGCTCACTGTCAGGGCTGCGGGAGGCTTTTGTAGCTGTGCAGAGTGTTATTTACAGCAGCAACTCATATCTGTAGTCAAAATATTTTATACTTACATTGAAGCCATGAGTCTACCATGCAGTGGTGCATCTCCATAAACTAAAGTGATATCAGAAAGTAAAATATTTATTTTTTGGTAATTCAGTTTTGAAAAAGTGGAACATTTTTACAGATCCACTGCTCATAGAGTGATATATATTTGTTTCTACTAGTTTTGACATAGTTTTAATGCAAAACAATGTGAGCCTACTGACCCAAATGGGTGGTTTCAGACGCAAAATTAAGACTATTGCACACCCAGCCGTGGAAACTTCCTTGTCGCAGGAGGTTAAATCCATTATACATCCGGCTACAATCTGATTAATGATAGGCTGACACTGGTAACTGAGCAACCGGCACCGATAACTGAGCAGAGGCTATCATGCATAGCATGTAGCCGTTGCATGCTAGCAGCCTCTCCGATCATGCAGAGGTTGGTCACCCACTGCTTTTCCTTCTTCCTCCTCCGGCCAACCTGATCGCCAAATGAAATCCATCCTCCAGTCCTTTTCCCCCTCAGTCTAGCTAAAGTTGTTTTGACATCATTTCTGGTTCAGGATTGGGTTAACACAACCAGTATAACAGATGATGCTAGTGGTAACATAGGTCGGGACATTTCTGTGTGAAAATCTATTTTTATTAGTTTTATGCAATAAAATATACAGGGAAGAATACGTTGTTGATTACATAAGCATTAACAGCCATGGAAGTGAACAGAAATAGACGGTTGACACACATCACTCTGTGTAATGAATCTATCTGTGTTTGATTTCTTAAAATTGAATTACTGAAATAAATAAACCTTCTGATATTATTCTAATTTAATGAGATGCATCTTATTCTGGCCTTTCTCTTTTATTTGAATGAAACTTCATGGTGCAGGAATCTTTTCTGAAGCAACTCAAAAAATCGAATGCCCCAAGCCGAAATTTTAAATTTACAGTCCTTTCCTTCTTCACTAATTTTACCGGGAAATGAATTTAATCTTCCTTTCAAAGAGCAAATCTCTCTCTCTTTTACTGACTACCTTCAGATCCCTGTGCTCCAGCTCTGATATCGCCTCAAGTTTGCTTTTTCTTTTGCTGTTCAGGTAGAGGCAGATCTGGGCTATCCTGGAGGAAAGGCTAAAATCATTCACAAGGAGTCTGACATAATTATGGCGTTTGCCATTAACTGGGTAAGTATTTTCACATTTTATGTTTGAATTTTTCTCCGAAATATTTATATTTTTTGCACAACAAATTTGTGTAATTTTCAATAAAGGTAGAAGCTGTTCCCCTCTGTTAATCATTGCCCCTCCTGTTCCTCTCTGCTTTCTTCTTTTCTCAGGCTAATTCCAATGAGATCGTGTTGGCATCCACCCACGACGTCCAGGAGGTGGACGTCTCCACTCTAGTGGCCGTCCAGCCCTACACCTGGATAGGAGACGACTTTGATAAGGAATCCCGAAGGTCGGAGTCGCATCAAATGAAAGAATAATTTTTGTTTTTTGTTGTTTCCTTCCAGCACAAAAAACCCACAACTAAATCTGCACAATGTTTGTTTTTCTGTTTTGTTTTGCAGCTCTGACGACTTAGACCCCCGCTCCTCTCATACAAATATCGCCCAGGCGAGCTCCGTGTCTTTTGCGCCACCGCCGATGCCAGTCTCTGCATCCATGCCGTGGCTCGGTAGCGGTCAGACCAGCATGGGGGCCAGCGTGGTATGAGCTACTTTGTTGTGAAATCTCCAAATTTTGCACCCGGCAGTGTTGAGTTTGCAGTTTCTAGCCTCCAACAGTAGGGGGAAACCAGGTTCTTTTCCCAACTCCGCTGTTGGGTAAAACTCTATGAAGTGACTCTTCTTAGTCTTTTTATTTGTTTTCTTTCTTTTGGTCTGGTTTACATCCGTTAAAAATTACTCGTATTTACTAACAGCAGAAGGAACATAAAACGTCAGATTCAATCTTTAACTCAAAGTCTCCGCTGATCCGCAGACAAAGTTTATGTTTTTAAACCTTATCAACAAAGAGCCAAACAAAGCTGCGCCGACTAAACACCTGACCTGCTGCTGAGTCTATGAGCGCTGATACAGAGGAGAGGGCAGCTCCGTGCGGCAGAGATGGCTTGCTTATAAACTCAGATAGCTCTCACAGCCGTCTGCCCAAGGTGCAGATTTGCGTCACAGTACCTTACAGCCAGAGACCTCGGCGTCCCAGCCAGCCTGATAAATGTTCGGTGCGATACAGTGAAGAGGACGCAGCAGGCGGTGATCCTCTGCTCTGCTTCTGTCGTTTTTACAGATCCAAATCCTCGTGCTCCGCTTAGCTGAATTGTGGAGATTTCTTCTGCAATAAAACCAGGGGATCGTTATATAATGTTCCTCGTGTTTGCTTTTGAATCTTTAGCAGGTGAAAATTTGGTTTAAAAATTGAATTATTCTAGAAAATATTGGTTTATTTACTTATTAGGACAAATGTACCGATGTGTGTAGAATATTTGACCCATCCAAGAGCAATTTTATGGAAAATAGATTTAAGGAAATGTGTGGTTCAATGGTGGGGCAACATTCAGCTTATATATGATGTGTTCAACTGAATTTGAAGGTGGCTTAAGCTGAGCTGAACAGAAAGAAAGACAAAAGGAAAAAGAAACTCTTACTCCAATTTTAGGGAGTATATCAAATTTTGCTGCTTTTTTTTTTTTTTTTTACACTCCTCTGATTTTTACTAAGTTTCTAAGTGACGAGAAAAATGCTTCACAGCAACAATAAAAGACACAAAGCAACATTATTTTTAATACCTAATGTGTTTGGATGACATTTTAATTTTCTTGCTAAAAATCTTAAGTTGTCAGATGAACGAAAGCTGTCTCAGTGCTTCATTGTGGGCACAGATTTCTTTATTGCATGTGTTATTTCTCCTCATCCGTAGCTTCAAAGCGCTCTTGTTTTGGTTCCTCGCTCCACAGAACAGAGTGGGGCTCGTTTAGTGCGTCCCTTACTGTGGAAACTGAAACCTCAGTGGCCGCAGCCACCAGGTGTTGTCACAGTTTTTGAGCGCCTGCCTCCTCGGGAATCTGGTTCCAGCCGTTACTTCCTCTTCAGGCCAACACCAATACTATGCTACATCTTCTTTTTTTGTTTTTTTTGCCAGTAAACCTAATTTCCAGAGGGGGTTGAATATTTTCAGATTCATCTCTAATTGTACAGTTTTAAAGTGGGGGGGTTACCAAGCTGATATAAATGAACTGTTTCTAAATGTGCATAAAGTCCATTAATGCTCTAAATCACTTCCTGTATTTTCTTATCTTACCAATTTGGATTGTTGAACGTTTTAGAAAACTTTATCAATATTAACTTTATTTATTATTTAACTTTTTTTTTTGTTTTCCAGATTATGAAAAGAAATCTGAATAACGTGAAGAGGATGACATCGCATCCTGTTTATCAGTATTGTAAGTGACTCCGCTTCACTGGTCTCAACAGCTAGTTGTGATGAATCTTCCTCTGACATATTGGCGTGTGCCTCAGACATGACGGGGGCTCAGGACGGCAGTGTGAGGATGTTCGAATGGAACAGGCCGCAGCAGCTCATTTGCTTCCGACAAGCAGGCAACGCTCGTATCACCCGGCTCTATTTTAACTCCCAAGGCAATAAGGTACACACACAGACGCACACACTGAGAAAGAGGGAGAATATTGGCTGCGTTTTGTCTGCTCGCTGGGTTGTTCTGATTTTTCTGAATTCCTGTTGCAGTGCGGAGTTGCTGATGGAGAGGGATTCCTCAGTCTCTGGCAGGTCAACCAGACGTCCTCCAACCCCAAACCTTACCTGGTGAGGTTGACTCGCATCACACTGTTGGTGACAAAACAAACGCTTCCAAGTAAATCCTGAAATCATCGTTCTTCATTTTTGTTCTTTTGTTGCTGTCAGAGTTGGCAGTGTCATTCTAAGACCTGTGGCGATTTTGCGTTCATCACGTCCTCCAGCCTGATCGCGACCGCCGGACAGTCCAACGACAACAGGCAAGCGTCAGCACCGAGAAACTAAATCAAAGACGTTTTGTTTTTAAAAGTCAGGTTGATTATTATGTTAATATTTGCAGAAATGTTTGCTTGTGGGACACTCTGATTTCACCTGGAAATACTATAGTCCACGGTAAGAAACCTAATGTTTTTAAAAAAAAAAAAAAAAGAAGGTATTATTCCACCATAACAAGTTGCTCCGTGACACATCCTTCATATTTCTTCCCTCCCGCCCCCCTTTCAGCGTTCCCCTGCCATGAGAACGGGGCCACTGTTCTCGAGTACGCTCAGAAACAGCAGCTGCTCATCACTGGAGGCAGGAAAGGCTTTGTGTGTGTGTTTGACATCCGCCAGAGACAGCTGCTGCACACTTTCCAGGCCCATGACTCGGCCATCAAGGCGCTCGCTCTGGATCCCTTTGAGGACTTCTTCGTCACCGGCTCTGCAGAGGGAAGCATAAAGGTAACCAACTTTTATTGGATTTTTTTTTAAGACGTCTATCTTAGGTTTTATTTTTAGTCTGATTTACATATTTCTTATGGTAACTTAAATAACAACAAAGTAGTAGATATGACTTAAAAAAAAAGAAAGAAGAAGAAATAACATGGATCACATTCCACAGCCTGTAAGTCTTTGGACACTCCTTCTTTGGTCTCTATCCGGTTTCTTTTTGTAGAAACAAAATGAAGCGCATAAAAACAAATAAAAGTCAGAGAAGTGAACTGTGTGCACTACATGGAACTATTGATTAAAATCACAATAGATTGAGTCAATGAACCTTGGTACTGAAGTAGAATCTAAAACGAACTAGAATCAAGTAAATTGTAAATGTTATAAATTATTATATCCAGGATTTATTCCAGTGTTTGTAAAAGGTAACAGGTTTCTAAATGCTCATGCGCTATCAGGCCGAGACACGTTTGCTTTTGCAGTTGTTTACACAATGTGGAAAGGATGCAGAAAACGGTGAAACATCCTCTACGAAAAGGTTTATAAATGTTGATTTGAAAAAAAAGAGAAATCAGATCTGTGTTTTTCTCTCCAGGTCTGGAAGCTAGCAGGCCACGGCCTCATGCACTCCTTCAGCAACGAACACGCCAAGCAGTCCATCTTCCGCAACATCGGCAACGGCGTCACGAAGGTGGAGACGCGTCCGGGGAACCGCATCTTCACCTGCGGCGCGGACGGCACCCTGAAGATGAGGGTTCTCCCTGACCGCTACAACATCGCCAGCAGCATTGTTGACATCCTGTGATGCCTGCTTCCACATCTGAGGGTCCAAAGACGAAAAACACAAGTAGAAAAAAATAAAAAAAATATGCAAAGGCTCATCAAACAGCCTTTCAGTGAGGATAGTTTGTCAACAGCTTGCCACGCTTTTTGGCACCTTTGACTGTGCAGAGGTCATGGGTTTACTGCGGAAGTAGGTGTTGTCCAGAACGACAAAACCAGAGCTGCAAACATTTCTTTTCGCCCCAAAGGCTGAAAACAAAAAGTTACAAGCAAACGGCATCATACTTGATTTTCAAAGCTAGATTTGTTGTAATTTTATTGATGAATCTCTTCTCATTGAGTGTGTCCATAGGGAAGCAATGCATGTCCTGTTCTCGTTCCGCAGTGCAATCACAGGTCTATTGATAGTGCTCTGTAAAAGTGCTCAAGCAAAAATTTTTAAAAAGTGTGTAACTGTCGTCATTTTGTGCCCACAGCTGAAATCTTTTAGCATCTACTGTAACCAGCACTGTGGTCGTTATTAAGTCAGTGGTTTCCGGTGTGATTCGAGTCGTTGGAATCTGCTTTTCGTTTCAATAGTTTTGGCCTCTCCGGCTTCTCGCCAAAGAGCCGACGGCGCATCGCTCTTAACGGCGACGCCTCTCTTCCCCTTCTCCCCCCCCATCCCTCCCGTCCACTGATCACTGGCTGCTCATCGCTCACTGTGGCCTCTCCTGGTTTGAGTTCGACCTGATCCAAGTGTGTGTTCTCTCTGCCGTGTCTGCCTACCCCCCCGCCCGCCTGCCTGTTAGTGCGACAGCCTCCCTGCTAGAACATCGAATGCCCTCTCTTCCCCTGTGACTGTAACTTTTAATGTTTCATCTGTGTTGTCAAACGCTAAACACCCGACCGCCCAGAGCAGAAACACAAAGGTTCACTACTGGTTTTTGCACAAAACGATATCAATTCTGTTTGTATGTTTGTGGGTTGTTTTCTCTTTCGTTGTTGTTGTTTTAATTGAGTTGAGTTTAATATTTAAAGTATTTATATGCTTGTGTTTGGTTTACTGTTCCTTTGAAGAACTGTTTTAACTTATTGCCTTTTATTTTAGGAATGTAAGAGCTTTCACTGTTTCCGATTGGACGACGTGCAACAGTCTACTGTTTGTGTGTTTACCTCGCCAGGTGTTTTTATTTCATCCATAAGAAAATAGATATTTGCACTCAAATTCTGAAGACACTAAAAGTTTATTTCAAATATGTAGGTTATCAAAGAAACTGTTGTATACAAATGAATGTCTGGCTTTATTTGCCCTGGTAGTAAAGCGGTTACTATAGTTTTACTATAAAAATTATATAAATATATACATATATATATATACAGTACGAACTACAACAACAGCTTGTACAAACATGAAGACATTTCTTTATTTTTTGGTTTGTATCATACCAGTTGGATTAGTTGTGACTTTTGTTAAGTGTGTGGTATTTATTAAAGAGATTAGTGTTCCTCCCTCTTTCTGCCCACTACATGTGCTGTATGTGTTTTAGGAGTTTTACCAATGCTGTTCGTTGTGTGCGTGTGTTGGGGTGGGTGCGTGCGTGTGTGTGTGTGTGCATGCAAAGAAAGCCAATATCATCGTTAGATGTTTGCCAGGGCCATCAAGCCTGGGGGTGTTTGTGAGAGACGGGTCAAGGTAACAGTTTTACCTTTGTAAAGTGAATAAATGATTTTTATTTCATCAGGTTTGCTTTCTTTTTCTTTTTAAAAGTTTTTTTTTTTTTATTGAGCGGCATAATCAGTCAGCACTGATGCCGTTTCACCACAAACTGTAGAAAACATGCAAACATGCGGCTAAGGCCAAAATTATTCATATGCTTGGCAGATTTTGCTTTAAAATCGTTTTCATTTGTTTCTGAAAGGAAGTGAGACAAGATTTCTCAAAGTCTGAGTGTTTTTCCTTTTTTTTTAAACTGCTTATTTACATATTTCCAGAGATTATCTACAGCCACAACAAACTAGTATTACTTCTAAACAGAAGTAATATGTTGGTAAAATTAACTTTAAACGTAAATCTGCCATGGATATGGATAATTGAGGGGTATAAACTTTCTACAAAATACAGATTGCCATGCATTTGTCATCAGAAACAGATACAGAAGGTAAATCATTGGTTCAGTTTGCAACAACAGGTATTTATCACAGCTTCTATTTTTTTTTTTTTTTTTTTACTTGTAGTAGGGAAAACAAGTCATTTTTGGTGTTTAAAAAGATTTTGGTGCCTTCACTGCCTTACTTAGACTAACTGTTAAAAGTTGCAACATTAACGATATTGAAATGTTAAAATGTGTGCAGTGAAAAAAAAAAAAATTCTAAAAATGAGTTCAGTCTGTTAGTAACACTGAAATCCCACTTTCAACTCATGCAAGAACAAAAGCACAAATGATATAAATTCTGTTTCCTATAAAAAAACACTATTTAAAATCTGTTCAGACTCATTTGGACTAAATGTTCCACATGACAATGAAGATTAATGTATATATTTGTTGTAAACGTTGAAACTTTTTTTTTTTTTTATCCCTCTAAATCTAGTAGTGCGTAACTTTGTCAACACGGGGTTTGCGTCAGAGCACGATTTAACGATTGTGTCTGCGTGGTTATCACTCATCAGAGATGTAATGGACCACAAAGAGCCTGACGTAGCTCTGGTCCCAAACGTACAGGTGCCTGTCCTTCGGGCTGTAGGAGAGCATAGCCAAAACTCCCCCGGGAGACCTCAAGTCAAATGTCATATTCACTGCCTTCCCCTTCAGCAAGTCGAAAGCAAAGGTAACTCTGGCGTCCTTGGTGTCGGTGACGTACAAGACGCCGCAGGCGATGAAAGCGTTGCCAGCCTTGGTGCGGGGGTACGTGGTGTTTATGTAGGACGTGACGGAGAAGGTCTTCTGGTCCAGCTGGGCTACCATGATGCTCTCATCCGCTCCCGAGGCAAATATCAACCACAGGCCGTTTTCGTCCGCCGCCATCTTGAAATAGGTCTTGGAGTTTGTCAGCAGATACGACAGGTTGTTGAACAAGGCGTTGTCTATGTAGAGAGTGTGAAGCCTCCTGGTTCTGAAGTCAAATCTGGGAACGGGTAAATAGTTTACCGTGTGAATCTAATGAAACTGAAATGGAGCCGCTCTAGGACAACTAACACTTACCTGGCGACGGTAGGAGTACCAGCGATGTGGTAGTAGAGAGAGCCGTTGTGGACGGTGTGGCCGCAGCCTTGGTAAAACTTCCTAACATCCACCGTCTCGCTGCTGCCGTTCTGGAAAGCAGCCATGTTTTGGTACTCCTTCACCATGCGACCTGAGGAAGCGTTAGGCACAACCTTCACCCATCCACCGTCTCAGTGTGAGGCCTCCTTTGTTAGAAACAAAGAGAGTCGCAGCGGCTCACCTGAGAAGTGTTCCGCCACCCATATCCTCTCATCGTTCAGGTGAGCTGTGTCTTTCATCCACGTGCCAAACGTGCTCTCCATCTTCGCCACAATTCTGGGATTTATCAGGGACTTTATGAGGCACTCTGAGGGAAAACGAAACACGATTATATGTTTTCCCTGTAAGTCATTGACTATTAGCGTTGCGAAAACGAAATGCTCACCGTTCTTAACCGGCTTTTCGTGAAGTTTCACAGCTTGTTTCACGGTCAAAGTTTCGTCGTTTGGCACGGCGTGCAGCAACCCTGTCAGACACAGTGTGGTTGGTTTAATGTTCTTCCCTTCTCACTACTGAAAGTTATGCTGACGTGCTTGAAAACGTCTAGCAGTAAACCTGTCAAAATTCAGAAATATGGGTTGAAGGTTATAGAGTTCAAGTTTACCCAGAGTATGAGCGGTTTGCAGGTGAGCTCTGTGGTGCCTGGTCCTTGGAGGCCCCGGAGGTCCCATGGGTCCAGGAGGCCCTGGAGGGCCAGGAGGACCAGGAGGCCCTGAGCAACAAAAGATAGCAACATGAAGATGTCTAAACCTTTGCAATTTAAGTAAAGGCTTCTTCTAAACTGTATTTGGGTGTTACTTTGTCTCCTTACCCTCAACAATGACATCATTGGATGGTTCATATGCCTCTCCGGGTGGACCAGGCTCTCCTTGTTCTCCTGGTTCTCCTTTCTCACCCGGAGGTCCTGTAGAGGACATCATGCTAAACAGCACAAACTCATCCAATATACATTTTTTTTTTTTTTGTGAAATACTGATACACTGGCTTTGTTGCATCCATAATGCGATCCATTGTGAAGTGGAAGTGGGAGAATTGGGAGATTTTCCTAAGTCATTCAGCAGAAGGCCAAAACCGCAGTAATGAGTAATATTTGCTGGAAATGTGGGAAAAAAAGCCGTTTCCACCTCCTCTGCCTTTCATGAGTAAGACAATACAGCATTGAAATGTCTGAGAGAGAGGAACTAGCAACAAAAAAAAATCAACATGTACAGTTAGTCAACCTGCTCACAGTTTAACAATCATCACGTTCCCTTTTATTGTTGCAGATTCTTTATGCTTACATAAAGAGCCAAAAGCATTGTATTTCTTTTGCATGTTAGGGATTCAAACACAAAATGAACATGTCCGCAGTGCTTAAGTTTCAGATTCCCTCTTAAAATTTTATTTTATTTCTGTACCGTAGTCTGATCATAGTTTGAGGTAGAGTCTCAACTCTATCTCAAAAATTCTTTTGTTTTGCTCTCAAATGATCATTTTTGCATTTTTATTTAGGAAAACTGCAAAACAATCATGTCAGTATCTCGTTAAAGTTTTTTCCCAGATTACCTTTGTCTAAATGCTGTCCAAGGATTGAACAAAATAATTGAAAGAAAAAGACACAGAAGCACCTAAAGGTCAGAAGTTTGACAACACGTCAAAAGTATTTATACCAACATCAACATCGATATTGACGACATGGGCTCTGTATTTTCTTGGTAGTGGATTGATACCAAAATATGCAGCGTCACACAGCTCTAGTACGCCAACAATTTAATGAAGCTCAAACCATCCGAGATGCTCCGTTTATTACCGCAGCTACCTTCAGATTTTGGACATGCAGCAGCCATATGAGTTTGAAAATGATGAGGCTTTAAACTTTTCGAAACTGAAATTTTGATTTTAAGCAGCGTTCCAGCTGTTTTGTCTTACTTGACTTACCGGGATCAAAGAGAACAGACAGTATGCGCCATAAACCTAATTAATATTTATTTATTTATTTACTTATTGATTTAAATCCTTCAATAATTTAATGGTTATTTAAAAAAAACTGCACTATGAAGGTCATGCCTATGCTCAAGTGAAAGGATGTTGTAGTACAATTCAAAAGTAATACCAGTGTATTACAAGATTACAACATTTTTCAGCCCCAAACATTTACTAAGCAGCATGTGAACTGGGCTTATGTGTATTTATCTCATATGTATCTGAATTCTCGAGTAGAGCGCCTTTGTTGGTAGTGGACTTTTTAACCTCAGGTTATTCTTAGCCCTTTGATTGTTCCATTATGCCAGTAATTCCTCTCTGTTATGTCCATAGCTGCCTGGAGCTCTAATAAAAAAAGGCCAGAGTAGATCCTCCCTCTCTCCATACCCTTCTTCCCTCTTTTTCCATCCGCTCCAGGCAGTCCATTCAGTCCTGGAATGCCATCGGTCCCATTGTGGCCTGGCAAGCCGTCTGCACCAGGCAGACCTACACAACAGATAGATTGAATGGGGGAAAAAAATAAAATAAAATAACAGACCAGCAGCTCCTCCACTAATGGGAAAGATAAATAGGTGGCATTTCAGATTTGGGTTTAAGATGTGAGGCTTCACTCACCCGGCGGCCCCGGCGGTCCTGCAAAGCAAAGTGTGAGGTTGTTGATGAGTAAAGTGTGAATTATGTGAGTTATATCAATTTGTAGCTAATTCACGAGGGCGTACCGGCGAGGCAGACTCCCTTAGTGCTGTTGCAGATGTCAATCAACAATTTGATCTGAAGAGGAAGAAGGAATATCTAAATTTATGGCTGTAGTGAAGTACATTGGATTAAAATAAGAGCAGATTTTTAACTATATTTTAGGTGATCATGCAGATAAACATTATTTTGATTAATGCCCGTGCTGATCTGTATGAATAACAGTGTAGGAATCTTATTGGTTGAAAACTTCTCCTGTTGTTATAGTAGTTTTGTAATCTGCAGATTGCATTAAGCAGCGCATCGCCTCGGATGCGTCACAATAAACTGGGATAAAATGAAACCTGCAGCCTGTGATCATGGAATAAGCCCATTTAGCTCAGTTAGATTTAAATACAGGATTTAAAACAAGAAGGTGGCTGACTTTAATGAAATGATTAACAGTACAACCATCTCACCGGCACCATGGAGTAAGTCATCATCATCATCATGTCATCCTGTGTGTTGTAATGCTGGCCATGTCGGTGCTTGTGCTTCAGCTCGTGCTTCAACTCGTCCTTCTCCTCCCCGACCTCCTGGCTGGCCTCCTTCAGCCGTAACCCCTTCCCTTCATCGTCATGGTGATGCTCCCGCTGCAGGTCCTTCTCCAGCTCCTCGCTCCTCTTGTTCCTGGAGTACTGCTGGTATTGTGAGCGGTTCCCGGGGCCCGCTCGCAGCCCCGCCGCTCCTCTCGGCACCTCCTGGAAGAACTCCACCACTGAGCTCTGCTCCACCTCGGCCAGCCTCGCTTCGGTCTGCTCCAGCCGCGCGTGCTGCTGATTCTGCTGGACCATGAGGACGAGGAGGCCCACGGAGTTGACCAGCGCCACCACGCAAGTCCCGTACAGCACCATCCGCTGCGGGACGGTCATGCTGGGGGTTGGGATCCACATTGTCAGAACCTCACCTCCTCGCTTCTGAGGGTCCAGAACTTGCTTCAACATTCACGGGAGGATAATGTTCCAGCTTAGGGTCAGAAGTCCAAAATACCGAATCACTGTGGTCGATTGAATTCAAAAGAAAGCCATTCGAGCACTCCAAGTAATCCCGGTGAGCTTCAGTGTGTGCCGTCTACCATGGTGGTCTAATCTGAAGACTGACTGGTAAACACAGTAGTGGATGTGTTGTTCACCCAGTTGCAGCAGGGGTAGTGTGTATGTGCATGCACGGCCAGTGTAGGAGTGGGCATTACACAATCTTCTGAGCTGGTCTAGGAAGAAACCCCAGCCTGTTCAGTCACCTGATTTATATTCATCAGAAGCCATTTTACTGCACCGCCGTGGGCAGACTGACATCACGCACATCGACACACGCACACACATTTTATTATTTGTGATGCACACGCAACGGCACTCACATGCATAACACATGCAGACATTCAATGCACACTGGACAGAGTTCTGTGACGTCACGTTATCATTTGGATTCACAGAAAGCAGACAACATCAGAGAACATCAATGTCACCGCGGCGCCTCTACGTTGGTTCATCTCCCTCGGTTTCCAAGCGGCTTTGTCCTCCCCGAACCTCCCCTCCGGCTGCTCAACCCTGTCACATTTTTGCGGCTTTCATTCACCGACGGCACCACTGACCCATTTCTTTTCCTTCAATTTGGCCCACGACGGGGACATTTCACCTGAAGAGTGACAGTTCAGGAGGGAATTGCATAAATAACAACCTCCCAAACGCTGAAAGATCTCAGAGCTGGTAATGGTACAGCTTTGGAGTTGTTCAAAACCAAATCACTTAATTTGTCTCTGGAAATATTCACTGAAATAAACTTGATGTATTTTCCAGCTACTTTCTGTAACTTTTGCTGATAAAGACATACAGATTTCACATGGAAAGAGGAAGGAAGAAGGCAGATTCTCACTACTGCTTTTAGAGTTAGTGTGGGGGCTCATGCCTGAGGCTGTGGGTCATGGACAAGCAGCTTGAATTGCTCCTCCAGATGTGTAGACATTTGCACAGATAACGTCTTAAAAACATGGAGGCTGTTCCTTTGTTGCGCGTCATTCACTGCCCCAAGCTTAGCTGATAAAAAACAGAGAGAAGCCGCCATTTGGCAGATGAACGCCAAAGGAAAATGTCGACTCCTTACAGGTGGCTTAACTTGAATATGTTGCTATAACCGATGTTTTAAATTTACAATGTAAACATTTGTGTTTTAATCATCTCCAGTTTTAATGATTTTCCTGCAGAGCATCTTCATGTTTTCTTCCAGGCAGTTAGACTCCAGAGTCCATGAAGGGTACAGAGATAACCTGGCGTATTTTCAAGGAAAGTTCACCCTCCTGCTCAGTGTTTCCAAGGTTGAGTTTTATTAAAGCCTGTCTGGTACAGTTTAGAGAGGAGGCCGGCTAAACAAAAAGCCATGATCAACATTAAAACACTGCTTCAGAAAGAAAATCTTAATCAAAGAAAGCAGCTGCAGCTGTTAAAAAGGTCTGAGTTAAAGAGAACAAAAACCTTTGGTAACACTTTTATTTGACTGGTTGTGAGTAAGACTGTCATGACACCATCATAAACATGACATAACACCCGTCATGAACATGAGTAAGTCTTCGGGAATATTTATGACTGTTGTCATAAAGTGTCATTCGGTAAATCATGACACTTTTAACACAAAGTTGACATTATTCAAAATGCAAAATGTCTTCGTTATGACAACTTGACATTAACCTAGACCAGGGGTGCCCAAAGTCGGTCCTGGAGGTCCGGCATCCTGCATGTTTTAGTTCTCTCCCTAGTGGTAGTAACAACCTCCTCAGCAAGTCAATGTTCTTCTTAGGCCTCTATTGAGCCATCATTTGATGCAGGTGTGTTAAACCAGGGAGAGAACTAAAACATGCAGGATGCTGGCCCTGAAGGACCGACTTTGTTATGACAACTTGTTATTAACCAAGAAATCATGATCTGACATAAATGTGTTATAAAAGTGTTACTGATTAAACTTTGAAAATTATGTAGCTTTATGTTATTAAAGCTAAAGCTTAATCAGTAATACTTTTATAACAAATTTATGTCAAATCATGATTTCTTGGTTAATGACGAGTTGTCATAACAAAGATATTCTGAATAATGTCAACTTTGTATTAAAAATGTCACTTATGACACTTTATGACAGCAGTCATAAATATTCATGAAGACTTACTCATGTTCATGACAGGTGTTATGTCATGTTTATGACGGTGTCATGACAGTCTTATTCACAACCCGTCAAACAAAGTGTTACCAAACCTTTTCACATATTGAATCTTGTGAGACTCACAGGATAAATATGCCTATAGGATTTAAAAGTTACTGCTACTGTATACAATAAGTGAAGTTAATTGCAAAATTCTGGGAGTGGACCATAAAACTGCACTCTCTCTGGCTGCTATCTCCACATTTTTATGAGAGCTTAGGGCTGAGGTAATCTTCTCTCCATTATCATATCTTCCTTCCAACCCTGCAAAGCCCTTCTAAACTTGATGAGATTCATTCGTCAAGGTTTCTTAAGTAAGTCTTGCAGCATTGAGCTGGTGATTTAAGCTGAAGTCTACTCACATTTTCTTTATGTGGTAATCCAATGCAAATCTTTCATATATTTTTTAATAAAATATGGGCAATTAAATATCCAGCAAGTGGTTCTAAAGTTGTAAGTCTTGATTGCAAGACAAAGGCAAACATTTTGCCCAGACTTTGTTCATCATCTAACATTTAACTGTTCAATCATCGCCTAATCTTCAGAGGCAGTAAAGACAAAGTTGCGGTCGACCACAGCCCCAAACCCAGGGACAAGTTTACCGAGGGGCTGTCATTGCCCAATCATCCAGAACAATCTTGGTCTAAGCCATCACACAGGCCTCAGTTATTGTGGCAGTCGTGTGTTTGAATCGTCCACATTCTTGAACTCGAATGTGGGCGGTGAGTGAACTGACAGAGCCTTTCATGCAGAGCGATTAAACACAGCAAAGGGAGAGATGAAGCCAAACACTGTGGACTTTGTCTTGAATTACAACACTCAGCTCCCAAAACAAGATGTTAAATGAGGGTATTATGTATATTCCATTATGTATATTTCTTGATTGTGGCATTTTATGTCAAGTTGTCATAACAAAGACATTTTGAATAATGTCTTTGTTATGACATTATTCAAAATGTCATAACATTTATGGCACAATCAAGAAAGCAGATAGTTTTGCTTCTAATGAAGATCGCACACTGTTTTATTTCTTTAATGTTACTCAACCAACTAAATGATAATCATGAAGGAGATGATTTGTATAAATAATACTAATCAAAGTTTGATTCTAAAAATCATATTTGTTGAACTGCATTATGAGAACAAATTAGCTTCGTAAAGCTAGGAAAGCTGTTGGTGATCATTAGACAAAAAAATCCCAGGGCAGTATGGATTTCTGCCTTTCTTTACAAAAAGCTATATCCATCTGTGAGATGTGGTGGTGGTATTATGGTATGGGCCAGTTTTCCATTATACTAAGAATTTAGAGAATCTGTGTAAAAGGCGATAATATTAACAGGGTGTAGCAGGTGACATGTAGGTCTGACCAAGACAAAGAGATGTTCCAACCTGAAAAAATAAAAAAGGATCAAATGTGGTGAAACTGTGAAGCTTAGGATAGGGAAAACCCAGTAAACAACTACTTTATATAGTAATAAATTTAAAACTGAGGAAAACAGATGTTTTAGGTGATGTCTGAGGCAAATACATAAAAAAATATATCTACAAGCAATTAATGAAATCAACTTTTTAATCCCATTTACACCTTAACAGATTTCAAAATCCTCATTCAAATCGCATAACATTTTATTTTGAGTGATTCGTGAGGAAGGAGACGGATCCCGTGAAACTCGTGTGCTGCTGAAATGTTATCCGAATTAATTTTGAAAAAGCAAATCGTGATTTTCAGGAATTCATTAAAAAGCTATTAGGAATCCTAATCTGACCAAACTGAAAGCGACAAATCATATTGAATAAAAAGTGAGCTTGTAGTATATCATCCCAACTTTATCAGCCCTGCCTGGCCTACAAAGACGAAAACTACCAACGAATTTGGCTGCAGAGATAAACCTCCCATAATGGCAGCGATAACACGGGGTTTCCCATACACTCTGAAGCCAGCTGTTGTGTGTAAGATCACATTCTTCTGATGTTCAAAGGACGACGAGATGCTTCTCATCAACAAAATGACAAACAAATGGTCCCGCCAACATGCACTCGTTCAACTAAGACCTGTAAGCTCAAGGGCACAGGCGCAAATCCAGCTTCTCAAGGTTTTCCCTGTATTGTTTACCATTTTCCAAAGATGTTGTGGCTTTTGTTTTACCCTGACCTGGCTCGTCACCAGCTCAAAGAGCCTATAAAGAGAAAGCTCAGACAGCTTTCATCATTTTACACTGTTTGGGCTTGAGGAGCTTCGTCGACATCGTTTTGTACCCTCCGCCTTATGGATTCGATCTCTTCCTGTGGTGGGACCATGTCTACTGTGGATATGGATGGTGCGGTGACAGACCTGGTGTCCATTTCCTTAAATGCCACAGCACACCTGTCACCTGGCATCCCGATAGCAACAAGAACCCTCATTCTTCTCGTTTGTCTGCTGGTGGTGGCTTGGAGTCACACGGAGAAAAACACGGTTCCAGGTAGGTCCGGGTTTGGTTTCTTAGCATCAGGCAATGAGCTTAGCGCAAGCTCCAAGAAATTTATTGTCATCTACCACAACAGGCCCTTCGTTCTGCCTGGGTTTTGGTCCACATTTATCATATTTGAGATTTATCTGGACTGGGATTGGCACAGCCAGCAACTACTATAACAAGAAGTATGGAGACATTGTCAGAGTTTGGATCAACGGAGAGGAGACCCTTATACTGAGCAGGTTGGCTCTCCTTTAATGTGAAATACGCTGTACAAACCCTCTCAACTTTTATGACAACCCGTGTACCCCTTTTTTTCCCTTCATCAGGGCCTCAGCAGTTAATCATGTTCTGAAGAATGGAAAGTACACCTCCCGTTTTGGGAGCAAACCAGGACTCAGCTGCCTCGGCATGAATGAAAGAGGCATCATCTTCAACAACAACGTAGCCCTGTGGAAAAAGATACGCACCTATTTTGCCAAAGGTATCATTTTAGAGCCTCAAACCGGTGCTGTAGAGTGCAGATGGTTCACACGACTAAATCACAAACAAAAAAAACCCTGTTTTAGCCCTGACAGGTCCCAATCTGCAGCAGACGGTGGAGGTTTGCGTGTCCTCCACGCAGACACACCTGGACAACCTGGACAGCTTGGCTCACGTGGACGTCCTCAGTTTGCTGCGCTGCACTGTGGTTGACATCTCCAACAGGCTCTTCCTGGATGTCCCTGTCAACGGTGAATACAACCAGGCATCTCATAAAATAAAAGAAATGGTGATTCAGAGCACATTAAGCTAATCATTTGTGTTGTCTGCAGAGAAAGAGCTGCTGCTGAAGATTCACAGGTATTTCGAAACGTGGCAGACGGTGCTGATCAAACCTGACATCTACTTCAAGTTTGGCTGGATTCACCAACGGCACAAGACAGCAGCGTGAGTCAGTGTGCTGTCATGTGTGTATGTTGATCTCTAGGGGGTTATTTTTAACTGCAAGGCAACATTAATGTACCTTCTCACAGCCAGGAGCTTCAGGATGCCATAGAAAGTCTCGTGGAACAAAAGAGGAGAGAAATGGAGCAGGCAGATAAGCTGGACATCAACTTCACGACAGAACTCATATTTGCACAAGTTAGTGAAATAATTGCATGTTTCCAAACAAAGCCCTGAGTGTTGTTGTTTTTTTTTATTATTATTATTATTTTCTCCCTAACTCTTTGTACGTATGCCCCCAGAACCACGGAGAGCTGTCGGCTGAGAACGTGAGGCAATGCGTGCTGGAGATGGTGATCGCTGCTCCGGACACGTTGTCCATCAGCCTCTTCTTCATGCTGCTGCTCCTCAAACAAACCCCTGACGTGGAGCTGCAGCTGCTGCAGGAGATAGACACCGTCATAGGTGAGCTGCTCACTGTGCTGAATAAACACAGTTTGCAACTCGTTGTGTGGTGTTGCACTGATGATGTTTTTGCTCACCAAATGAGTTGGATTCAACACTAAACTAAAAGGGTTGCATTCAGTTGTTTTTCCTGACATTTATTTCGAACGACTTTCTTCGTTCGTTTGACTCCATTAGCTGTGGAATATCCCAGCTTCCGGTGATGAAACAGGATTTTTGTCTTTCTTTGAAGGCGACAGACAGATGCAGAATGGGGACCTTCAGAAGCTGCAGGTGCTGGAGAGTTTCATCAATGAGTGCCTGCGCTTCCACCCGGTGGTGGACTTCACCATGCGGCGGGCGCTGTCGGATGACATCATCGACGGTTACCGGGTGCCAAAGGGCACAAATATCATCCTGAACACAGGCCGCATGCACCGGACGGAGTTCTTCCACAAGGCGGACGAATTTAGTCTGGAAAACTTCCAGAAAAATGTGAGTGGTGAGAAGGTTCACGGTCCAAAAACGAACTTTTAAAGACTGTGGTAGTTCTAATTTAATTGTTTAATATGTAAATGTAGGAGAACAAACTTAATTTTCAAACTCTTTGATTGTTTTTTCCTCTTTACTATCCTCATTGATGTGGATTAAAATCTGATTAAACCACTTGGCAGAAGTTTCAGTGAGGCATTTGGGGATTTTGCTGCAACATTTTGAATCTTCAGTGTGCAAAATGAATGACGTCAGAAGAAAATCCTTATGCATGTGAAATTCTAACCAACTGCTGGAAACACTGATGATTACGGTGGATAATGATTGCAAATATTGCCTGAGTAATTACAGTGTTTGAAACTGTAGCTTTGAGTTTTTGTTTTTTTAAACTCGACCATTTCAACCGGCTCTCTGCTCAGTCCTCCCTCTCAACATGTCCTCTTCCAGACTCCTCGCCGTTACTTCCAGCCGTTCGGCTCGGGCCCTCGCGCCTGCGTTGGCAAGCACATCGCCATGGTGATGATGAAATCCATCCTGGCGACTCTGCTCTCGCAGTACTCCGTCTGCCCCCACGAGGGCCTGACCCTGGACTGCCTCCCACAGACCAACAACCTTTCCCAGCAGCCCGTGGAGCATCAGGAGGAGGCCGAGCAGCTCAGCATGAGATTCTTACCCCGACAGAGAGGAAGCTGGCAAACGCCTTAGACGCACCAGCAATGTTCACATAATGTTGTATGGATACGCCCTCCATCACTATTGTCTTGTGATTGTACAAAGCACTGCTGTTTCATTTTACGACTCATATATTTTGTGTTTATACTTATTTTGTTATGAACTATGTACAATGTAAGTGTCTGTATGCTAACTTTGAAGTAAATGTAAATTATTATGTTAAGAATGAGTGTTTTCGTCTTCCTTTTGGTGGTTTTAACGCTATATGAAAACTGCTTAATTTAACTGAAAATAGTTAATAAATAACAGTTATTGTAATACATAATATGTATTTACCAGTACAACTAAATTAAACAGAAAATGTTGCAGTAACAACATTAGCAACATTCATGGCAGTTAAATTAAGAGTGAATATACAACATTAAGTAGAAGTTATTTAACTAAAAGCACATGGTGTTCAGGTCAAGACATCTGTAATGTACCATAAGTATCTACTTATAAGTTCAGATGATTTTTGAAAAGCCAAAAAATATAAAAAGTTTAATTTTTTGTATATGATGATATTGATCAGCAGAGGGCGCTATTGCATGGTTTAGCAGCCACGTCTAAATAAAGTAACCAATCTGTTCATTATGCTCAATTGGACTTCCTCTGGGCAAATTTCACACGCTGATGCCTTTCTTTCTTTCTTTCTTTTTTTTTTGTTTTAGCTTTCTCACTGTCAACACCACTCCAGGAATTTACCACAAAAAAAAAAAAAAGAAAACAACTTCAAGAGCACATCTCAGAAGTTTGCTTGCCTCAGGATGCCCTTAAAACAATAACAGAGATAAATGGTGGGAGAAGGTTTCCTCTGCACAGCACAGTCCCTCTGGAGATGTCAGTCATCAGCTGTCTGTCAGAGATGCAAGACGGCGAAACATCTAAAATAAATGAGTGGGATCCGTCCTATACTGACACAAAACCACCTGAGACCTGCTTTTGCTGAGTAAAGATAGACAAGGAAAGAAGAGACACACGTCCTTTTTGGAGCAAATCAGCATCTGCAATAAAGCATTTCAGCACATCAGCGACAAATTTACTGATTGTGTTCGGGTTGGGTTGGGGTTTTGTATCCGCAGTGACTACTGCTATAGGATAAAAACAGATATATGATAAAAGAAAAAAACAACAACTCATCTCTGTATGGGAGATTAAGTTATTAAACTTTGCAAGAAAACTGTTTTACATTAAAACACAAATGAGAAATTGCTACAGAGGCAGATAAAGACACGGCTTTTTATGTGTTAAAATTGTGATTTTTATATATAAAAAAACTCTTATTAAAGAAAACGCGTGTAAAGTACGGAAGCAGCGTGAAAGAACAAGATGTGATTTGATTTCCAACCTGTTCACACCCACTATTTGAAAACAGTTACTGCAGAAACACAAAGCATGAGCATCCAGGAGAGATGTCGCCGAGTTCCTGTTATATTTGACAGTTCCTCATCTGTGTTTTGCTCTGTCTCCCAGCATTTTTTTTATTTATTTTTATTGTTTTCCTTTGCTAAGCTAACCTGTCACATACTGGGAAGTTTGACCACAGCCTGAGCCACTGATGAGGACAAGCTGGATCCAGTGAGAGGCTGATTTAAGTTTTAGAAAAAAAATGAATAGAGGAGGATCTGTGTTCAGCTGAAGTGTTTCCTCCAAACGTGATCTGACAAATGTGTTAACACTTACTGAAGGGTACAGAAGTGGCTTCAGGCAAAAGAAACATGCCAAAATTATGGACTATTCACACCAGGACCCAACTACTGTCATATCCTGTGGGAAGAGTAGTTGTCTTGTGATCGGAAGGTTGTAGGTTCAATTCCAGCTTCCTCATGCCCCATGTCGATGTGCCCTTGGGCAAGGCACTTAACCCCAAATTGCCTACTGATCTGCG
>CAEGAE010079452.1:0-29556 GCA_903067095.1 Girardinus metallicus | reverse complement strand
AAATTTTTTATGCGATTACTCGATTAATCGTAAGAATAATCGATAGATTACTCGATTACTAAAATATTTGTTTACAATAACCCTATATTGCAGACTCACAATAGTTTGATGTCCATCCATCCAACACGCTTACCCACGCATGCACATGCAAAACATGCAAACTCCATGTAGAAAGACCCCCGGCCCAGGACTCAAACCCAGGACCTTGCTGCAAGGCAACCGACTGTGCCACTATGCAGTAAATAATTTTATGCGTGGTTAATAATTACCACCACATCTTGTAAAATATATTTGTGTCCCATAAGGTGTGTTTGCACTTCAGGAACCTGTTTAGGAATTTGGGTAGTTTTCTTGAGTAGTGTTCCCTCCCCCCTTGCAGTTTAACTACAGAAATTGGGGACATATTTTACTAAAAGAGATATAAATTTTGAAAACAGTCCTGTTAGGACTTTTTGGATGGAGCCTGAACTAAAAGAAAAGCTTATTCTTATTTAACCAGTGAACATTTCTCACTGGTTAAATATTCCCAGCATGTTATTTCAAGAACAACAGCGAAAGAGGAGTTTTCCACGAAAGCAGACGGCAACAAACTTTTGTGATGCATCGCTAAACCGTATGTGCACATTTATGTGTACGCGCTCTAAATTTCACAAGCATGAATTACCCAGGTCGCTTGGCTGGATGTGGACAAGTGACAGTTGCCTCATCGCACAAGTTTCATAAGAAAATAATGGAAAGGGAGATTTCTAAATTAAAGTTTAAAACAAAATGATTTCCTTTAATCCTACCTGAATATAAAAACCTGGAAAACATATATTCGAATATGTTTTATGATCTAATTGGCTTTTATTTAAAACACTATAGACAACTGTTAGGCCTACCTGATAAAGTATAGTATGCTGCTTGGTATATCTTGACACATGTAACTGGATTATGCCTAATACAAATTAGTGAATAAAGCAAAAAGACCTGGATGAAAGTTATCTGGCAGATTAATTATTGCATGGCATAGTCAAACGTTGACTTAGCAATATTTTTTACTTTTAACCTAAAGGTTGTGCAGAACAACTTACATTTAACTAAGGAAGCTTATGTCCCTATGTGTGGGGTGAGTGTGCCTGTGTGCACAGATGCATGCATATGTGATGTCTGCATTAGTATTGAATTCCAAAAGGATTAGACTGGCTAATCTTAAACTCCAGTCTTTGACAAGCCATGTGTCACTAATCTCAAACACTCTTTGAGAAAAAGACACAAACACAATCAAGGTTTGGATTAAAACTCTCTGTAAGCACAAGGCTGTATTCCTTTTACACTGAGAGGGAAAATTGTTTGAATTTACAATAGAGGGAGCAAAGAAACTGAAAAAGATATAATTACATACATATATAAACACCGTACTGTATGCTAAGAAATAGTTCATAATCAGAAGTAGGTTGATTTGATGTCCTATTAAGTGGAGTTAATTTATTTTCCAGCTTCCTTGTCTTAACAGCCTCTTGCCCAGACAAAATTCTTTTTATGGCCTGCGCTTTTTCATCTCAAGGCCTCTTTTCATACAGCTCCCTGAGGCTGGACTTTGGAGACTTGGCCGTACATGTTCAATCATTTTTTTCCAGGAGAAATAAAGATATGGACAGCAGTGACTTTACCTGCTCTGGTCCTTAGCCCCAGCTCTGTTATTGTTTGGGGACTTTGCGTCTCTGCTTGAGAGAAATTAATTCATTCAAAATGACGTGTGTCTGTATAATGTACATAGATGTTCCTGTAAACAGAACGATATTGTTTGTTGCTACAGTAAAAAGGAGAAGAAATATACTGACAGTTGAACAAACTAGCCAAAAACTGCAGAGAAAATCTGTTTCATGTTTTTGTTAGTGTTTTGTTGACCCAGATAAAGCAACTGTATCTTTTCTCAATAGTCTACAGGCAAACATTCGCTATATAAAACATATAAATTACTGTTTATTAATGCACTATAGTTAAATTTTTTGACCGTAAGCTAGTTAACAAATACCATGCGGCTCAAAAAAACAACAAAAACGTTGATTTGCAAATTGATGCATACACAGAGAAAATCTTGTAAATTCTTAGAAAGCATTTCACATACAGAATGTTTTGTCTTCTTTCGTTGTCAGTGTTTGTCATACTTAATTGTTAAGCCAAATTCCACACAAATTAGATTAGGTGTGCCATGAAAGATCTGTCTCGATAAATAGAATTTTAATAAATTAGACTTTCAGTAAATTTGTTATTTGGAAGTAAATTTGTTATTCAATATAAAAGTAAAGCTTATCATGTACTTTCATTACACACAACAGTATTAAAATTTATTAAGATTATTAATTTTGATTAATAATCAGGAGACTTATAAAATGGATATTTGATCTCAAGGAGTTTTATCCAGGTTCAATCAAGGTTGAAGAAGAAAATTACATTGATTTTATATTTATTAAATCACCAAATTGAGTTTCACAGAAATAAAAAACTTCATAAATGTCTTATGACCTACACAGTCGTGCAAAAGACTGCAGACTTGACAGCTGTCCAGCAGACAGTCATCCACACCCTCCACTAAAGATCATTATAAAAGAAGCTGACGGTTGACACTTTGCGCAGTACAAGCATAATAATGAAAAGTTGAACTGGAAAACTGTGGTAGAAAAACACACACAAGCAACATGGATAAATGTAGTTTTGAGAGGAAACAAAACCTATTCAATAATTTGGAGCAGATTCAGAGACTGAAACCCTGTAGAGAAACTATGGATTATGATTAAAAGAAATATAATAGTCTAATCGAGTCTTAAACAATATCTACAACAATGCAGATAAGGTGAAATTATCTACTGAAGCAGATTCTTTGTTGAAATTCATCTTATTTTTTCTCTCACCACTATACTTTAGCTTAAATCACTTTTTCAATATATCTGCATGTACTAAGGTTGAATAACATATTTAGGTTTTGCTTCATTGCAGTGTTACAGCTCTTTATATCATCCAAACTACTGATTTGGTTCTTAACTGCTTAACTTGCAGTTATACAGTAACAAATACAGAGTTATAGTACTACACTAATTGAAAAACAGGATTTATTGCATTCACAAATACACAAGTATTCACATGTTTTAGCTTTCAAAGGAAAGCTAAAGCTAATTGAAATATAATTCCCCAAAGACACGTGCTTGTGTTAATTGGCTGTGTGTGGTTGTATTGGTGTGCACATAAGGGTGTATGTACTTTTTCTGCTCATATTTGTCTGAAGTCAGTTTCTTGTCCCTTGTCTAATCATCAGCTTGAGGGTACCCCCCTCTGTACAACTTAATTCGATCTTTGAAAGCTATTATGCTCTTTTGCATGAGCACCATTTCTAAATACGTCTAATTTAGTAAAATTATTTAACTAGAACCCCTTGATGTGGACTTGAATTCAAAGTAAAATGGTTTATTTATTGTAGTAGATATTTCAAACTGTTTATTGTTGTGTACCTTGAGACTGAGGTATATGCGGAAGTGCAGTAACTTAAGTGTTTCTGTGGTCCATTAATTTCTACCTGTGGGAAACTAAAGATATTACATCGTTTCTAGGCACTGAGCCTTAATTCTGGAAAGCCCAGGTGTGAAATTTCACCCATTTGAAACTCTGTAAGCCCATATTAACTCACACAAAACAACTATTCTTTGTTTTGAAAATTGTAGAAACTGAGTTTCCAGAGGACTAACCATATTAGCCTTGTTGTGTCACTACCTGTCCCTTCTTTTTAATCGTCGTAAATGCAGACATTCTGTGATGTTTTTCTTTTTTTTTTACTGGGTGAATGTAGTTTTCCTCCTTGCCTTACCAAACCTTAGGCATGTGTCTGTTTCCCACCAGCACAATACAGGATAGGCTGCTCTATTCTTTTGTGATGTTGTGTAAAGGCAATGTGTGTTTGCTGATACAGACAAACTTTGAATAAGACACTTCAGTGTTGCATGGTTCACTAAAAAAGAAGCTGTTAAATAACAGGTATGCACTGAGAAATGCTCAGTGCTGCTGAGTGTAACTGGACAATTCTTAGCTTGACTGACCCTTACCACTCACCAGTCATTCAGAAAATGAAAAATGTGATTTTTTGATAAACAAATGCACTGTACTTACGTGATACCAAGTCATAATGACTACAACACTCTTTTGGTGCAGATGCTGTTAGTAAGGGATAAAGAATCAAAATGATCTATTGTCAGTATTAAATCTTTGAAAATTAAGTTAGAAAATAACATGGAAATTAAAGAAGATATTTAAACTAGTTGCATTTTCTTGACAAGCTGTCTGGTGATCATTTGAGGCTGCAAGAGAGGGCAAGAAAGCAGAAAGGTTGAATAGACTATAGCCAGGTTGCTCTGTTTTGTCCTTTTGAGTTTTCAGCCTCTATTTTGGAACATATAGGGTTTGAAAATGTTAGAAGCCTTTAAGAAGTCTTTTCACTTTAGGCAGCAATCTACAGTTTTTTAGGGAACACACAGGGGCACTCTGTGTTAGTAATTCTAGCTGGTGCAACCTTGCTATTCACTTATATAGATAAGGAAATTTTAAAATGTCAGCCCTATAACCATCTTGCCTTTGTCAGTCAGTAAAATAAAGGTTGAGTTTTAGAAGGACTACTCTGTCACACATATGGTGCGCAGTCTACTCTATTCCAAATCTAAATAGTTAATGACCCCCTCAAGATCTAGAAAAACAAATTCCAAATGCTCAATTGGTACCCTTATAATGTTTGCATTTATTCAATAAAATTGTTACAAAACCAGTTGAATTTTCCTAGCATACCTATTTCAGAGTACCAGTATTTACATGGGCAAAATTCCTTGATCAAATTAGTGTATTGTAATGTAATACATGTAATTGAAAAAAATCTGAGTTAAACCTTTACACTGGCACAAAATTAAGATGATTAAAACATATGTTTACATTCACCAGGCTTTATTCAGAATGTAAGCACTGACATGTGCAGAGTTGTGAAATTTTCCTACAAAAAAAAAGAAAAACTGTTGTACTTCTGTCTGTGCTGGACATAAATCTAAACACAATAATGTGTTTGTTCTGTCTTCTGAGCACCCGGAATAAACCCTCAGCAGGTTCTAATAATGGTTAAGATGCTACTGCTCTCCCTAATTAAGCTACATGCAAACAACACATGCTGTTGGTCTTCCTGCATTACAGGATGAGAGAGGTGGAGGAAATAAACGTCCTTCAAAGTTCTGTGTTTCCTACAACTACAGCACTCCTGCACAATGCGGAGTCTTGTCAGTTTGTGACAATCAAAATAACGTGATTAAAACAAGTGTTCAAAAGCACTCCGTTTGAATTAACAATTGGCATGAACTTCCTTCCGCGTTCGGATTACAATTTCATTTGGTGAGAGCATAATCCAATCAGAATATTCCAATTGGGTTGCTTATATAGCACTTTTTTTTCCAATCGACCATCTATTCTGATTACTTATGTTTATGTAAATGTGCCTTATGTCTTATGATGGTGCCTGGTTTAAACTAGATAATGTGACTTGACTTATTTGATTTTTGGCAAAAATACACCTGAGAATGTCAAAGAATTCCACAATAATAAGATTACAGCTTTTGAACAGCTGCTATAGGTGTTGATGTAGTATTGTACTCAATATGCCTTCTCAATTTAGCTGAAGAACCCAAGGCTTTAATGATAGGTATGTGACACATTGAAATTCAAGCATAGATTTAGCTGAAATAAATAAAAGTGGTTTTACTATTGAAACCCCTTAACTTTCTTTTAATTTAATTTATTATATTAACGTTTTTATCTTAGCACTCATATAGTATCACCCTTCATTCCAACCCCCAGATGAGGTCTATTGTAGAAAGAAAAACGGAATTGCTTCCAAGTTTCTAGTCTGGACCTACTGGATGTCGAGATTGCTCCAGGCCTGTTGCAGAAGGAAAGGAAGATGGAGTCAAGTGAGACAATTTATAACAGTTAAAAACCAAATGAACTGAGACCCTTGGCTTGGGTGAATGAGCGGTAGTATACATAATGCGCCTAAGGGATTTCTTCTCTACACAAATTGTTCATAGTGTCTGTGTTGAGGTGTGTATGGGCTGTGCATGCGCAAACTCTTAGCACACACAAACGCATATCTCTCTTCACCATCTGTCTCTGTTTGCCACATTGCAAATCCATTATATGCTACACCACATTATTCCCCCAATCCTAAGTAGAACACACCCCTAAGCTTACTTCCACTATTGCTACTCAGTGGAACGGTGACAATTTGCCACTGCATGCACATCTTTGTTACAGATGCCGTGGCATGTTTCCAGCTGGATTTTAATACATATTTTCATGCTCCATTTGAATTTTTTTGTAAGTTGGTGTTTAGCATTGACACTCTGAAATTTTACAAGCCTGTTTGCTTGTTCCTGCTGTTTCATGAGGAAATTAGTGTGATAAGATATTTTCATCTGGTCCCCACTGAATCGACAATGGGCCTTAATAATCCTGCCTTATCCAGAATTATTAATTTTTCCATTCTGGCAGAGAGATTTAACACAAGTAGATGCATACACATATACACAGACACTGTGTGAATCTGACGAGGGGTTGGCTCACTAGTTTTATGGCTAACTCATCTTCAGTTCTAATCAAAAAGATTCCCCAGTTCCTAATCTCCTGCTGTGGAAACAGAGTTATTATGTTTTTAAATGGTCTCCAATTGCTGGTAATTTCAGTTCCTATCTTAAAGCTATTTGCTTTTCTCTCACTTTGCTCTGCATGGGTACAGTGGGCATTGTCCTTTGTAAAAACAACTAGAAGATAAGTTAAAAGCAGAGCAGATGGATTTTTTGGAAAGCAAAATTGGTTAGCCTTTCTGTGCACTTTTATCCTGTCCCTCTTTGTCTCTTATCACTAAAAATTGCAAACAAAGTTGAGTTAAGGTTTTTGTCATCCTCATCAATGTGTATTTTTCAGAACTCTTATTCACCCTGTTTATCAGTCTTCTTCACAGTCAAGAGTTCATACTGGTTGACAATAAATATTTTTGTAAAGTTGTAATTTGTAACCCTTGTCAGCTTTTCTTATAATAAGGATTCTCAATTTCTGAAAGTACTCTTGCAATTCTTGAAACGATTTTTCTTATGAGTGCAGGTTTGTAAACCTTGTGCTACGTTTTTATGCCTCCATAGCATTAACATTTACATTCAGAGCATCACTGCAAGGGCATTTTATAATTTTGAAAGTTAATCTTTAGTCCACCTGGAAAGTAAATTCAGTTTGATTAGTTTTGATGAACTGGATTTAAGTTGTAACCTTGGCTGTATGTTCTGGCATTTGGCAGTAGTAATTTATTTTTAGTTTTTGACATTTCAATAGTGTAGGATTTTATACTCTTCAGCTTTTTAAAACTTCTATATTTTTTGTCTTATGAAATAATAATTCATTGATATACACTCAGTTCTCCATAGTGTTTGGTGTTTCTTGTGTATAGATAATCATTTTGGGAAAAAAAACACTAAAATGTTTGATTTCTACAAATATTCAGACTCTATGACGTGACTCTCACAGTTAAGCTGAGGTGCATTGTACTTCCATGAGACGTCCTTGAGATGCCTGAGTCCATAACTAAAGCACACAGAAGGGTAATGAAATTCTCCAGACATTGCTTGTGAAGTTTCTATAAGATCTAACAGTCAACTTTGTATATCAGGATAAAAATTAAGCCACGAGGTCAAACGAGAGAAAAATCTGAAAGTGGAAAGATGAAAGAAATCTTCTTATGCATTGACAATGCCAATAAGCACAGTAACCTCTATCATTCACGTGTATAAAAGATTTAGAAATCTCTCCAAGCTGATCTGACTTTATAATTTTAACACTGGTCATTCATGTTACTCACTAGCTAATACTTAGAAATGTGTTCAATTACATTAGGTAATTAGAACAACCATGACATTAATATCAAGTCATCTAGTGGCCTAGGAGACTAGACAGCTTATAGGTGACTCTTAAACCTGAAAATATGAATAAAGTAAAATTTGACTATTTTAATGTCCTTGTGGCTATGCTCTGTTTCCCATTGACAGTTTGAAGTACCAAAATAACTTAAATAAAACTTTAAAGATTATTTACAAAACCAAATGCAAAGCATCACTCCACTAACTAAGGAGTCTAAAAAAATATATATACAAGGTTTCCCCAAGAAAACTTGCTAAGCCCAGTGGTAGGGGTGCTATAGGACAGTCATGCAGTGGCCTTGCGTATTTTTGAGTTAAATGTTTAAAGTTGACAGGAAATTTGACAATATCACTAGGTAATTGTGTGTTATTGGAAGACATTAACAATATCTAAACACCAACTATAAACTTAAAAAAGACAAACATAAAAAAAAACTTAAATAAACAATACTGAGCCTGAGATGTATATATCTGTCTTTACCAGTCACCTTGTTAGTGATACCTGTTCAGTTACTTATTAACACAAAAAGTCTTTAGATGTCTAGATGTGGTTAAGATGGCAATCACAATGGGAAGGAAAGGGAATTTAAGTTACTTTGAATTTGGCCAGGTTGATGGTGCCTAGATCTAGTGTATAATAAAGATTAAATATCCAATGAACAGCGATATTTGTAAAAATGCCTTAATATCAAAGTTCAAATAACAAACAATTTGAGGTGAGGCAAGAGTAGGTTAAAGAAACTTTTTGATATAAAAACCATCTCAGAACATGAAACCTGTCAAGAGGTGAGGCACATGGGCTACAGCAGCAGAAAACTACACCAAGTGTCAGTCATGTGGGCTAATAACAGGAAACCGAGGCTACACAGACTCAGCAAAATAGGACAACAGATTGAAAATCCTTGCCTGGTCCTACAAATCTTGATTTCACCTGGCAGGGTCAGAATGTGGAATAAACAACATAAAGGCATTGATCTATTCTGCCTGCTATCAACATTTCAGGCTGCTGGTGCTGTTATGGTGTGGGAGACATTTTCTTAGTGTATTGTGTCTTTCTTGCATTTGGGCATTGTTTAAAGTGACAACCGTGTTCTTGACCAAGTCTATATTTTTCATAAACACAATGACCTATCTTTCTTTGTCCTAATTGACACGTTAACCAAACCACCTAAAGCTACTTTCATGAAAATGACTTCACTATACCCTAATGGCTTCCACAGTCATCAGGACCCCCAGTTAAGACTCAGTTATTACTATGCACCTCACATTTAAAATTTTGTCTCTGCCTTCATTTCCACAAAGGCTTTGCCAAAATGCAAATGCTTTTGTATGTGTATGTAGTTGAAATGGGCCAGCTAATGCTAATCTCTGCTAATCCTCTGAGAAGCACCCTCAGATCTACATTATCTTGCTACTCAGTTGCTAAGATAGAGAGTGGAGGAGAAGGGACAAAAATTATGTCTGCCGACATATGTGCAATAAATACTGAATAACATGGGAATGACACAAAACTGTCTAACCCTTGCTCACTCCCCCAGTGTCTACTCTTCGAAGAGCTGCTGGAACAGACAATGTGAACCATAGTTCAGTTGGGATGGTATAAGGTATTCCTTTTTCCCAGAAGCAAGAGCTAATCTCAATATTTGCTAATGCAATGATCACCTTAATCTTAACCTTATTACAAAGCGAGTCCAAGATCATAGGACCCATATCAGATGTATGGAGTCCGGCTATGCATTCTGATCACAGAATCATAGAATTTTACTTGGACTTTCCCTTACATATGAAGGTAGACAGTCACAAGAGAAAAACAATTTGGGTTCATTGCATATTAAGATACATATGAGTATCTTGACTTATTACTTATTAACTATCAGTTTCTGCAACATTGTATTATTAGTTTTAAAGCGTCTTTGATTTCATTAATGCTCACTTATATCTGACTGAAGTAATACTGAAGTAATTTTGGGTTGGTAAATGGACTGGACTTATATAAATCTTTTTGCATCATTTTGACCACTCAAAGCTCTTTACACTAGAGTCAAATTCACCCATTTTCTCCACAAATGCCCTCATATTTATACACCAATACAGTGATCAGTAGGTAACTTGGGGTTAAGTGCCTTACCCAGGGGCATGTCGACCTACAACCTTTCAGTCACAAGATGACTACCCTACCCAAAAATCACAGTCGCCCTGTTTTGATAAGCAAAACATAACCATGTCTTACTCTTGAAATAAAGAGAGAAACTTTTTAAAAAACATGTTTTTGAATCAAAATATGAAACACTAGTGCTCTGTTAGCTTAAACCAGTTTGGACATTATCCTGCTAATTTGTATCCGATTAGGCTTTTAAAAATGGCATATCTTCAAACAGAAGTATTGCTTGAATGGCTTGTGGTACTTTTAATCCTTTTGTACCTTGATATGCAAAAACTAAGGACATAATCTTTGAAGTGGCATTTCTAGTGGGTACTTGTCATTCGGACAAGATTACCTTGATTGAAATGATAGTAGAAATGCAAAATGATGCGAGAAAATTGTTAACAGTGAAAGAAAGCAGACATGCTCCAGGGAAAGGTGATGAGTTGTTTATGAGATGTGCACAAGTGTATGATGTTCCTGTGGCTTGCTTAGTATCCGGAATGGCATGTTACTGGCCACCGCTGTGTCACCTCTCTCTTAAAGTCTCGCTGCGATAAGATGAGATGAGACAGGGATGATGGTTATAGCAAAACAATCTGTAAGTCTGTGTGTCATAAATAGGTTGAAGGTGAGGGAATAAGAGAATTAGATGGATATGAAGGGGCCGTACCAGGATGAATGGCAGTTAATTGAAGTAGTCCCCAGTGAGAACAAAGAAAAAAGAAAACAGACAAAAAAAGAACAGCAGCCATGCATGACATATCCAGGAAATGAGCTTTGACACAGCTTCACTCTGGTTCTCGAACACAAACTCACACACACAATCTAACAATTGCAATTATCTTGAAGCGTGATGAACCATTTAAGTATTTAGGCTATGTGGGTGCAATTGCAGAGATAGAAGACAGTATTTTAAAAGGTCTATTCCTTTTTTATTCATACACATGAACATGAATGCAATAAAATGGTGCATAAATGCTGATAAATTGTTTTCACTCTTTTTTTTTTTTTTCCCAGAATTTTCAGCAAATGGCATGGGATTCTGTATTATGTAGACTTTAGTTGCTGAGGATGCTTGAGATAATGTCTAAAATATCCCAATTAAATTTAAGGGTTTGCACATAATTGAATTTTTGCATAACAAAAGTAAACTGTATCACTGTATCAAATGAAAAAAATTATGTTTGATCCATTAAACCCAGTTTTATTGTCTAGATGTTAGCACAGTCCTTTAAAAATGTGTTGAAAGTAATTTGTCATATTTTATGAGAATAGATGAAACTCAAACAGGAATTACAACAAAAGTATACACTAAAAAAGAATGGAACGTAAAGGTTTTTCAGTATATAACTTAAGGGTTTAGATGCAGTTGATTCACAGGAATGAATCAACTACAGTTCCCCTATTCTACCTCAACTTTTTTTTTTTTTTTTTCCCCACAATCACTGATATAACTTTGTTGCAAAGGTGCATCAGGTACGATTTGAGAGGTGAAGTTTAAAGTGCTACAGACTGTTAAATAATTCTTGTACATCCTACTTTATCTCAAAAGAGAGAGAGCAGATGCTTCTGTTTTTGTTGTTGTTTGGGTGTGCGTGGGGGGGCGTGCGCGTGTGTTGCACTTTGTAGCTGGTCCCAGGGCATCTGTTTCACAGCTGAATGCACATGGAGGCCATGATGAAAATCAGGTTGTAGTTTGTTTTCCATTTTCTGTGGTTGAAATAATGCTCTGTTTTAGTTTTACCGTTGTGCTAGATGTGCTTTGTCTTCTGAAATTTAGATTTGTCCAATATGTTTCTTGTCCCAGGGAAGAAGTTATCTTTTTTGAGTATTTTAATTTATCAATGCATGCCTAAACGGAAGGCTGTGACACATTACAAGCTTTCTATCACCTTCAGCTTAGATGGAATAGCTCAGATGAAAATAATCTATGCTTATCATCAACCATAAAGCACAGGACATGTTTTTTTATGTCGACATCACGATTTTTTATTTCTCCAAGAAGTTGCAGCCAATTGAATCTGAACGATGATTTGTTGTTCTAAAAGTCATCATATAAACAAAAGGTTCTTTTTAAAGTGCAGAAAGATGAATATTTCTTCAATATTTTATTTTCTCATTGCATTTGACTACCTTAGTCTTTATCATGCCTTTCCAGTCCACTGTTCTCTCTTCCTTCTACCTGGATGCTTCATTTCTTTCTTACCTCCAACACCTCCATCTCCAGTGTCACCCTGAGCTTTCATCTCGCCAGGGTGCTTCCTTCGTTAAAAAACCCCAATTGGCAGACAAGCACCCTTGTCAGACACCATTCATTGCACTTGCACAGATATGACAAGTGTTTTAACAAGCACCACTGAGTTTTGCAGTGCAATGGAAACTGCATGCCAATGGCAAAACAGATTTGGTGACCACATAAAGAAGCAGTGAAGTTTGGACGCTGTTATGTTGATGTCCTTGTCATATTTTAAAATACCTTTGCAGCCTCAAGGTAGTGAGTGAAGCAGTTTTGTTTAGTTTTGCTACAGTTTGTCGAGAATGTGACTTTAGAAAGGGACAATCTTTAGAAAGATAGTGTATGCTGTAAAGTTGTACGACTACTACAGGGACAACCAAGAGACACATAAGGCAAATAACCGTGTAGACGGACAGTCTTCAATTCAATTAAAAGTCACTGATTAACCTTGCATACATGTGTTTGGCCCATGGGAAGAAGCCAGTGCACATGGAGAAATGCCCATGTGCCTAAGGAGAGCATGTAAACTCAAAATGGAAAACCTTAACTTTTTTATATAGCCTTATATAAAAAAGGCTATATATATTTTTTACAGCCTTATAATAATCAATAATAATCTGATTATTCTGATTGAAATTACTTTTTCAACACTTCCCTGGACACCAGAGATTTGCACAGTGAAGATTTAAATGAGATACCGTTCCTTAGGGGATTATTATTTTTAACTTTCTGGTTGTGATTCTTCTTGTTGAGGATGTTCCAATGGAAATTTTGTGGCCAGTTTTCTGAAAGCTTTACTCTGTTTCTTCCATTCTACCAAATCAGGATTTTTTGTTTTGCATTTACAGTTTGAAGAGGCAGTATTACGTAAAATCAACTTGTGTGAATTTTACATCATGTAATAATGTTAGCCCCTCATCATAATCTTACCTGGAGTGTTGCCTTTATTCTTTTATGCATGTTTGAAAAATCCTTTAATTTGGCACCAATTCAACAGTGCAAAACGCCTGAGTGCACTGAGGCACAGGTCCTTCTGAGAGCTGCAGTTTCCAAGCTACCGAGCTTCCACCTCACAGGGTACCCATCCCCCGCGACTCCCCCACCCAGCTCCTTCAGACTAGCCAGCAGCAATTAGCAAACACCTGGTAGAACATTGGATATCTACTTAGCTTATTGTACGACCTACTTGTCAGTGCAACACTGGTAAAAATGTTGTTAAAAGGATAATAAAGGAGTGATGTGACAGCTTCCTGAAGGCAAAGTTTCAGAAACAGCAGGAGTTTTTAAAGAGACAGAAGCTCAATTTCAAGCCCTATAATTATGAAATCAGATATCTTTTGTCATATAATAACTGAAGGTAATATAGTTACTTAATTGTGATATAAAATGCCACTATGTGCCTGGAAAATCCATAATACAACCCCTGTAAGAACAACAACATTCAAAATTGTTATTTTATAAATGTAACAGAGCCAGTGTCACACCATACATGTGTAAGTGCTGTTGTCAAAAAACCCCCTGGTTTTTATAGTTTTAAAAAAAGATGGTGATTACAGAGTTGACACCTTAAACTGTCATTGGCATATCACTTAATAATGTGGCTAGCAGCAGGTTACTAAAACAATAGCATTTTAAGGTATTCTCTTGTAGTTTTTAATCCCTACACTAAGATTTCCAAAATGCTTTCAGCTTTTCAAACTTACAATTTTCCTTGGGAAACAGGTTAAAATCTGACAAGGAATATTCTGAGCAACTTTGTTGTAGAGTCAACCTTTTTCTTATATGCTAAAGTCTTGATCAAAAACAGCTACAACAAACCACTATGTCTCTGCATGCAACATCCAATATCTTTTTTTAAATATCTTCATACATCTCTGTGCTTCCTCTGACTTAATTTTAAACACATCGTCAATCCTGAAATGAGTTTGAATCACCGGTAAAAAAAAAAAAAAAGAACAAGTTGACTTCCTATGGCCTGTACACTGATCAAACTTTCAAGTTTTCCAACAAGCCTTTCAGCTGTCAGGCCCGATTAAGCTTCAAATTGTCCATCCGATTTCTTAGTTCATCTTTACTTCTTATTATGGTTGAAATGGCCTCTTCTTCTCTCACTCACATTCTCATCCACATCGGTTTTAAGGCTTCATGTACTCTTCCTCTCACTAAACGTACTACAGTTGAATAATCAAACACCACATTTACTTGAACAAATTAGCTGCTGCCAAATTTAAAGTCAGCCTATACGATCATAATTACTTTAATGTACCATTTCCAGTCACTCTGACTATGCTTCAAGCAGAGAGGGACAAGCAGAAAATACTTAAAAGTTGGTACAAAAGGTTGTTTCATTGTTCAGGAAAGTTTCTTCACACCCTAGAAGGGTGTGAAGAAAAGTCAAATGTCAGCATTAGTTGTGTGCGTATAAACACACGCGCACACCCACAGACACAATTGAATCCAGAATTTTATATACACCAAGTAAAATGGCACTTCCAGCTTTTTACATGTCTATGTGAAGTTTAGTCACATCATATATTTGACATTTGTTGTCTTGTTATTATGGCATTTAGCAAATAGGAATAATTCAGATAATTTGCCAAAAGTTTTGTTTTTTAAACACTGGCATAGATGTGCTGAATTACACAAGTTATTTGATAATAGTGCACCAGCAAAGCACCCTTAAAAACACCAAAAGCTTGGTCAAACATTTAAAAACAACAGAACTTTAATTTGTTAAGTCAGTGTAATTAGGAGTATAACATCCAAAATAACATAAATAATAAAGAATCTGAAACTTACAAAAACAATACGTTGATTACCTTGGGGGGGAAAAAAAACTGCAACAGGCTTTCTTTCAAATAGTTCAGAGCACAATGCCTAGAATTAGACTCAATAGATATGTCACCAATACCCTTGAGTTTTTTTTATTATTGGGACCGATACAGATATTCATATCGGATCGGTGCATCTCTACTTAAAGCGTGTGACGCCATCATAACAAGTGTTCCACATTCCCTGAACAATGACCTAAGCCAAAAAGGATCCCATCTCTGATACTGAAAATATATGAAGGGCATGCTTTATAGACCATGACATATAATTTCCTCTCTTCAGAGAGCTACATACTGCCCCGCTATTTCCATCAGAATGCAGTCAGGCTCCAGTGATGAAACTGTTACACTTGCAGGTTTGTTCTTTTTGTTTCATCCCCTATGTCCTTTATATTCTCCTCCCCTGTCTGTGTCGCCAAATTAAGTGAGACTTCAGCTTCATATCAGTGCAGTTCAGCTGCATAAAGGTTATGTGCATCTAAATGACAGCTAATATGCAACATCTGCCAGAGGGGCTCAGATAATGTCCTTGCTAAGCATTTCTGTGTCTGCTTCTGTACATTTTGCAAATACTAGAGTGGATTATAAATTTCCATAATGGAATCTACAAGCCAATACAGGTGAAAGTAATGTGGATGTGATGTTTAGATTCAACATCTGTCTGGAATTAACCTTGATTTTGACAGTAAAATGATAAACTATAAACTAGTAAGGTCATACTCGTAAGATTGTCAGTTTTTTAAGACTGTATATAGTGTTTTTTTTTTATAAATACCATTAATAAGTGTCTTGAAGCACAATAACATGGCTTATAACAAGGTAAGGCAAGTGGTGAGTTGAGATGAAATTCAGTAACTGAAACTGAACTTTAATGCTTTATTGAATCCATCCTATTCTTAGTTAAAAGTAATAATTTACATTAAGAGTTTTTAAAATAGCTACAACATGTTATAGCTGATTGAAGTTCAACTAGCTTGGTAAATGGCATACAAAACAAATGAAATAACAGTAAACAACTTCTCTCTCATACATGGTGCGATGTTGCGTCTACTCATTGCGTAAATATTTAGTGACTATTTAAGGAAGAAGTCTCTTAACTTTGATCATCACTAGCAAATGTCTTGCAAGTTTTGGAAGCATCCCTCCCCAATACACCGTAATCAAACATAGGGTTCACTACCAGATTACAGAACAACACTACATGCTGAGAAGTTAATCCAGCCATTGAATTCATGTATGCATGAGCAGTGATGCATCTAAACATTGCCGAAGAGTTGCTCATAAGGACAAGAGATTCAAAATCTTGAATGTTGCTCTTTTATCTTATTATATCATAATTCTTTAAAATAAATGAATTTATTTTAGCCACAAATTTTAAAAGTGCATCTCAATAAGAAATCTGTTTAATGCAAAGCATGTTTGAAATGTTTCTTTAAATCTCATTTTTCATCATATCCAAGTAGCTGTAAAACATTTTTACTAGTATACTTTAATTTGTGAACCTACTGACTTGGCATGCAGCCACTTAGGCTAATTTAATGTGGGAATATGGTGTTGCTGAAACTGTCGTGATCAAAACACTGATATTGAAAATAGGTTAATGACCTCAGTGCCTTAACTGGCAGAGGCAAAGTACTTGTCTAACATTGTTGAATTAATATTGTTGTATCATATAAGTAAATTAGCTCTCTGCTGGATTGCTGTGTATGAAAATGTCATGTTTAATAAAAGTATAATTTTAAGAAAAAAGGCTTTAATCTTAAATTGAGGGTATTCAACTTGAGTAAAAGAATAAATGACTGGGATCCAAAATTAAACACACTGCTACTCTGATTAAAATTACAGACATTGTTGGAAATATTTGGTGTTGTTTCTGCATATGAGTCAACAAATTATTCTGGGTAGTTTGGCCAGATAACTTGGTTCTTGACATTTACTCACTGTAGATGTTGCTTTTACTCTTCTATATATTGTAATAATCTCCCAAGAAACAACCAAGGGGGCACTACTAAAATCAAGTATTGATCTGGCCTTTGAGCTTTCCAAACTCCCAAACCAATCAAGCATGTGCAGGATGCGGCAAAACAAGCACAGTCTATGTCCCAGAGGAACAACAGCCAAAATGCTGATGCCAGATACCACAGACCCCCTTTAATTTTCTGTACTCAGGCCCTTAGAGTTCAGAGGTAGCTTGGCACCAAGCAGAGCACACACTCAACATTAGGCAGGACATATTTATATTCTGGCTCATTGGAGCAATTGCTGACATTTTTAGACAAACTGATGCTCATATGTGCATATCACAAATGTTTGAAAGCTTATGATACAAGAACTGATATTCTGCTACGTTTTGCTGTAGTTGGAAGAAATGCAGCGTTGTGTGGTAATAGTTTAACATCCTCCTTTCGGCCTGCTGACCAGCAGTGCACATCAACAGGTTATGGAGGGGACTGTCTGCCACATTCTCTGGCATTTTTTGAAAATTATTTTAAATTGTTGTAGCAATATGACAGAAGTTTTAAAATCTTTATATGGCATGAGACAGGAAAACTTAGCTTGGGAAGTAACAAGTGACAATGATAAATTAACCTCAAAATAAGTACATTATATGTAAGAAGCTTACAGAGTCTATTGTGAAACCACAAGGATCTCCCTCACTGTCTCACCACACTTCCGTTTCCCTATGCTCTGTCCTGTAGAGGGGAAACATGACTTGTTTACAGTATTTGTAACGACAACTAAATGAAATCACATTTTCCATCAGTCAGTGAGCTAATTGAGGCTAGCTCTTCCATTAGCTGTCTGCTCACATCTGCTTTGTTGGGAGCCAGACCGATCAATGCTTACTCAAGGGCTGGGATACTTGCATACACGTACACACCCTATTCACACATGCATATACTACTCCTCTTGAAGTTTATAGCTTACAGGTGCAATAATTTATCATCATTTCTACTTTGATTTGAAACTGTTAGCCATTTAGAGTGATCTCTACTGCTCTTTTGTTGTTCTGCCAATACTTAATATTCAATTGTAAATTCCATGAACATTAAAGGATAACACTTCCACCTCTGTGGATGTTAGTATCAGAAAGTAGGAAAGTTGAGTTGCTCTTATTCTATCCTTTGTGTAGGAAGGGCTCTGGCTGTTCCTGCAGTCTTGGCAAATTCTCTCTCCCCAAATCCTTTTTTGAGTAATTCTGTTGTCCTGCCAACGGTGAGTGAAAGCACACAAGTGTATTATGGACTGGTCATGCATGAGTAACGAGGGGCCCCTATGATGTGTGTGTGTGTTTGGTGAGTTGAAGCTTTTTCTTCTACCCACAGAGAAAACTAGTTATTATGCACTTGCTTAAGTGGCCCTTTGCTCTTGAGCTATAACACATGCTTGCTTACACCTACATAGCATAGGTGCCTCAAAAACAAAACAACCCCCCCCCCCCCCAAAAAAAAAAAAAATCACACCTCAGCATTGATTAGTAACTTGCTTCTGCAGTTTACTGTAATGAATACACCCACGCCATCCTTCAGTGCCTCTCATCCCACCTCCCACTCCCACCACCTAGTGCAATTTCCACACATAATCCATCTGTAGAAGGTTGGGAACAGGTTGCCGTGAGCCTCTCTCTGTGTACAAATCAAGCCAAGACAAATGCGACTGTGTTAGTGGAAATCAAAGTGTGACAAGTTTTCACACACCGGCAAGTGATTACTTTGGTGCAGTTTGAGTTTCAGTGTTGTGAGGATTATGGTGATACATTAGTCCAATCTGTGTTGATCTAGCAAAGCGGGAGATGAGCAGCCCGTATGTCAGATTGTCATTTGGATTGGTTTGGGTTTTATATCATGTCTGCTGTCGTCCAGCGTGTCTTGGCAAAAGCGTTTGAAAGCTGTACAGTGTTTGATTTTCAATGCATTGCTGATGTCAGTGCAGATTACTGTCATCAGCAGAAACATTCATCTACATATAGATATAGAAATGTATGTGCATATCAATATAAAGAGATATATTAAGATATACATACATGCATATGGGATATCCACATGTAACTGTCACGCAACTTTAAAAAGTAACACCAAAACTAAATAGAGAGGACTCCCAGCTATCACTAATCTCTACTTGGGAACATTAAGGTTTCTCATGCAGCTACACTGAGTGAAGACCGGTGGACCAAGCCAAAAGTTGATTTATGCATATACATTTTTTAACAGCATTAAGGTGTGTAGCTCACTCTGAACTTAATTGAATTGCTTACCCAAAACAATGTCAATGTTAATAAAAATACAATTACATTCATTAGTCTTGTGGAAGAACATTTATATTTTATAGGTGCAACTGAAAATGAAGATGCATCACTCAATCAGGAATGGATAAGAAAAGACAGTTCACACTTAATCTGTTCTGATCGCTTATAAGTAGGTCAATGATAGGAAGCTGGGTTTGACGTATTTTAGGTCTATAAGTTCATCAAAAGGCCAATATCATTTTTGATTTGAATACAAATCTACCAAAACTGAAATAGGAAATCAAACCTAAAAAAATCCTCAAAAAAAACTGACATATAGTATCCACTATGATAAGCCTAATCAGTACATCATTGCATTTAGGCTTTTATATTGGTTAATTAGTTTTAAAAACCATGCCAAGTTCTGTAACTCTTTCTTTGAAAGATGGATTCAACAACTGTCTTTTGGGTTTTATTTATTTTTTTTTTTGCAGTTGTGTGCTATATTTTGAAGAAAATAACTGAGTTGTCACCTCAACCAGACAGGATGCAAAAAGCCAATGAATTGAATGCCAGCTCCTCCATGTTGTTTGGAAAGTTGTGTCAGTTCACCCTGAACAAGAACTGGTTCTAAAATGAATGAATCCATAATTATAATCCATTGTTTTATTTTTTATTTTAACACACATTAACTACATGATCAGTTCCGCATACACTCTCAGCTTGTGATGTTTTTCTGATCTCCCTCCATATCAGTGTCTCAGTCACATCAGGTCAAATTTAATCATGCTCAAAAAACACTCACATGCTCTGACCTTTGACCAAGGTCACACATAACTCATTTGGCATGCAGAGGCTTGTTTGCTGGTGATGCATTGCTCTCTGAACTCCCCTCTTATCCCTGTTAATTTGGTTTCTTCTGTGCAGGCTATTACATATATGTGTTTGTGTGCTGTGTGTGCGTGTGCATACTGGGTGCTCAAACATGCCATTTTTCTCATGCTACAGGCATGGCTGTGGTTTCCAGACTTAGATTGTTTTGCTTTCCTAAAGTCACAGAATTTTTGTCTCAAATATTACTCCTGGGCTGTGGCAGAATGTGGTGCAAAGAGGCCCCAAAAGGCTTGTGTTATGTCTTTGTTTACTTTTGTATATGCTCTCTATTCACCTAATGTAAGATACCGTTGAGATGTCCAAGCTTAATGTACAGCAAAATCCAAACTCTAATTAAATTGACTGGATGTCTCCTCTAAGGGTTGGTAGAGCATTTTATGATATACTATGTTTAGGTTGGAATCATGTGGAGCTTAAATTAAGTGGTCAAAAAAAGATAGGCAGAGACTGGGGATTTATTGTTCTTCTCGGATTCTCAGCATGCAGTCAGGCTGAATTAAAATGGCTCTACGAGGTCAGTGTTGGCCCCAGGACAGGCTGATGAAGCGAGTGCTGTCTGTCAGTGCCCAGGCCCTATTAAATGATCAGAGAGTACCTTCCCCCTGACACCAATTTGGCTGAGATGCCTTAACTGTCTTCTGAAGCCGAGCCCAAAGGTGTGTATGCGTGTGCACACATGCATGAAATATGCATTTTTGACCTAATTTTAATCTGCTATGTAAAGTGTTTGTATTGCATAAATGTCCTTGTTTTGTTTTTCCCTCACACGTCAATAGGATTACGGATGCAAACCACAGTCTTCTATGCATACTCAGCCTCAGTGCATGTTAGATAAAAGTGGGTTGAACAAACACACCACAGTGTGTCTGAGCTTTGCCTACAGCATGTTTTTCTGTTACTGGTGCAGAGACCTGGGAGCAGAATATATCCCTACAGAGCCATTTCAAGAAGGCATTGTAGTGCTAAATTGTTTTGATACCCATAGGTCGAAGAGGCCTGAAGATACTTTAATCTACCACTTTCAGTTATTACTCAACTGTTTGTTAAGTTAAGTAATAATTTTCACAAATACAAATATGCAGGCTACTGTTTTTAGTTTTCCCTTAGAGAAAGAGAGACGTGAAGATTTAGGTAATGTTATGTATTTTCTCTGAGATAATTAGGAGCTACAATAACAAAAAAGTTCCATTATTTAGCTTAAATTGTATGCGGTGTTTCCACCAAGCGCAGACTATCTCTACAATAGTTTTTAAAACCAAAGAAATAAATTTAATTGTTTTTGACAAAAATGGGGATGTCCATACTGGGAGAGGTATTAAGGAAAAAAATTAAACAATATGGAAATGTGGATCCATCCTGACTTGCATCAGAGGTTCAGCCTGATGGTGGTGGTGGTAGTGTAATAGTATAGAATAATTCTTGCCACATTTTCTGGGGACACTTGCAGGTTATGAGTTGGAATCAAGGTTAATGTACGTAATAAAGTGGCTTTTGTGTATGTATTGGAGTTCAGTCTTTAGCCTTGTGAGCAGCAATTGCATTAGTTAAAGAAATTGTGTTGGTAGAGTACAGATGAAAATTATGCATCATTTTTCAACTGTAGAAAACTGGCATGATTTTTTTTGCCATACTTTGATCAGCGACTGTAGCCTTCCTTGCAAACAAGTGCATTTTTGAAATTGCTTAAAGAGAGACAAAAAACCCTGTTAGGAAACAGAAGTAAGAATAATTTTCTTAGCTCACAAACGGTTAACATTTCTTTTCATTAAAATTTGCAAAACCTTAGAGAAAATCTCCAGTCATGTCTCTAAGTTTTCAACATAGACAAAAATAAATATCCAGCCTACTACTGTTAGTTACTCTTGCTAAAGTAAGACAGAACATGAAAGATTTATTTGATCATATTGTGGCATAAAGGATGACGTGCAAAAAACCCAAAAGGAGGCTAGACGTCTGGAATTTTCATGTTTTATTTAAAAAACCCTCCCAACTTATTGGCCGTTCTATTTCTGTCCGTATCTTGCATTTACCCACTCTCAATTCTTGTGGCTGGAAAGCATGAGTTACAAATGGCAGGGGAGGCGGGTTTGGGTTTCATTAAAAAATCATCCACAATAACACTGCAGAAAGCCATTTTCAAGCTAGTTCTAGTTTTGAGTCCTTTGTAGGTTTGTTTTTTCAGCTGTTGAGCTCTTTGTTGATTTTTTGTTAGATAAAAAGACGTTGAAAGAATATTGATTTCATAAATTGACTGATACTTTTTATGGAAAATTTTAACATTCCTCATTTTCTCTTTTTGTTAGAAGGTGTGGGAAAGGTTAAATTGTTATCATTTGCAATAATGAAAAAGTTTCACTGCATTGTTGTCTGTTTAACTCTGCTTAATTATCAGTATTGGAAAAGGGCTTGAGGCATGCAGTTTGATTACATTCAATTGACTGAAATGGTCTAAAAACTGACCCTGAAAGCAGAAAAAAAGTGAAATCTGTCAGCAAACCTTGACAATCTGGCAGTGCTGGAAGAACTAAAATTCAATTTAAAAACTTTTTCATACATGTGAAATAAATGTAGTGTGTGTTTGTGTGTTTAGAGAATCGTTAATCAAATTGAGTATTCTTGTTTTCAGCATCTCGCCCAAGTCTACACATTACCATTTTAATGACATTACTCTCCTATTAATCTGCTTACCACACAGCCAGTGGTGCAACTTATAAAACTATCAAAGAAGTACTTTGATTAAAAAAAATAAAGAGAAGAAAAAAACAAGGCCGTAAAAAGAGGGGGAGCAGTAATTAAAAAACCACACTAATGAAAGAAAACTCATAAACCGGCAATAGCTGTAAAAGAATGGAAAAAGTGCATATGCTGCAGTCTTGAATTAGAAATGTGACATATAAATGGATGTTCTTTACAGCCCAGAAAGTCTGGATATGTGGCAATACAAAGTCATACTCACTTTTAAAAAAACACAAATGGTGTGTTTTAAAACACACCATTTAAAACTCTGCCATGCCCACTTTAATTGTAAAATGTTGCATTCATTAGAGCTTAATCAGATAACTAAATGAAAGCTGATTTCAACATCTTCAGTGTGGATTTAGTAGTTTAATGGTTGTAAACAGTTCATATTAACCTACATATACATATTGTCATATCCTATGTTTTTTGGACTCTTTGTTTCTGTTATTTTTCTGAATTGATTTCTTATTTTCTGTCATGCGTGTTTGTTTCATCTGTTAGTTCAGTTATTTTTATCTGTTTGCTCTTGTCATGTTTTACTCTTAGTCTGATCTAAATTTTATTCCATGTGATTGTTACAGTTAGATTTATTTCTTGGTTCCTGTGTTTGTCCTCCCTTGTTGCTTTGTGTCTGTCTACCATTTAGTCCTCTTCCCCAGCTGCTAGTTATTTACCTCATTAAGCTTCACTCACTACTAAACTGGGGATCTTCCCTTTAATTTTTAACATACAATAGTTACAATAGTTATCTTAATTATTTATTGTTTTCATAATACTGTAAACATTAACCATTTACAAACCAAGCATGCAAAAGCTTATTTTAACCTGGATGTTTGTTTATTTCATGGGTCTCATTGGACTCGTTCCCTAGTCCAATGAGTCTTGATTTCACCTGCAACATTCAGATATTAGAGTCAAAATTTAGTTTGCACAACATGGAAGGATGGATCCGTTCAGTTTTATCCAAGGTTCACACCATGAATGGTGTAATAGCACGAGTGATACTTTCTTGGCACATTTTGAGCCATTTAGCGCCAGTTGAGCATAATTTAAACAGCACAGCCCAATTACACTGTTCTTGCTAATCCTGCACATCCCCTTTTGACAAAGTGTACCTGTCTTCTGATAGCTATTTCAATGCATATGCATTACAGACAAAGCATCATCATCTGAATAAAACATTCATGTTGCTTTGGCTCCAGAAAGAGATGTTTCATTCATAGACGATATTGGGGAGTTCAGATTCAAATGTACTTGTTGTGCTGGGTCTCTTTAGGTGCCTGTGGGCACGTTTTGCAGTGTGTTTGGGTGCATGTTCTTGGTTGTATCCTTTGATTGTGCTTCTATTGAAGAGGTGCATGACAAAAGAACAATTCCACAACACAGATATTTGACCGACACTGTGTTACAGTGATAGGATTTTTTTTTTTTATTTCCCTGTAGTAGTTTACTAACAAGTACATATCTACTTTACAGATACTTTTTAGAAGAGAGCACGTGAAAAGTTGAGATGGTAGACAAAGCAATAATTTTCACTTTGTTTCCCACAATACGTTGTAGTAAGTTTTCACAGCGATTATGTGAAGTCTGTTTTACTATCCTAGTCAGTTATACATATACATTTATTTCTACTACAACTAAGTCCACGCTAATTAGCATATATTCCAAGGATTTAGATTTATTAAACAATATCTCCTTTTCTTAAAATCCTTTTTCTATTTTGGGGGAATATTAAAACAGCACCATCAAGTTTCATATTTTTGTCAGCTGCTTCTTTAAAACCCTAAAAAGAAAGATCTCTGTTTCCAATAATTTGCAGACTTTTTTGAATATAAAATGAGCTTAATAACAGGAGATTGACACTGAGACTATATACTCTGACAGATCTTGTTGAAGTGGAACAGCACAGTGTATGCTCTACTTGACAGGACAAGGCAACGAAAACTTTGTGGAGGAGTGTCAGCCACTTTTCATTGACTCTAGTCAGAAATAACCAGTTCGTGGAAGTTCGTGCCAAACATTTGGAAAAAAAGTGGACATTTACCTGCCAGTGAAATGTAATGAATTCAGATTCAGGCTTAAATACTTTCCATGTAGGAATGGAAATTAAAAAAAAAAAAAAAGATCTATATGCATACTCAGGTCCAGCTCGGTATTGATTGGTGTCAAGCGAGGTCAACCAGATATTGATGTAGACATAATTTTAAATGGATGCACCCCTTTGGCTAGTAATGTTAAGTTTTTTTGTGTATTTACTAGGGATGCTTCGATCAGGTTTTTTGCTGCCGATTCCGATACCAATCACCCATAAGGCCGATCTTTGCCGATCACTGTTCTTTGCCAATCGCCTGGATTGACTGTTTATTTTTCGCATTAGTTATAAATGATACTATGTGATATGGAAAAATTAAAGAATGATAATAGATTCCCCTAATTAACGTAAACATGCAACATTCTCAGAGGCACAATACGGCAGCTACTCAGTCAAAAGAACAACTGAACAACCAGTTAAACAATATTTAACAGTAAGGTTCTCTGTACCCTATATTGTACATGAGTCAAGTAAACCTCACAACACTGCCTATATCAAATAATGTCTAGTAAAAGAGGGAAACATTCACTCAAAGTCAAATGCAGGTTGCATCAAAATAAACAATCCTAAGTTACTGAATCAAAACTTCCTGAGAGCACGGCTAGCTGATTAATGCTGGTTCTGATTGGTTCTGTCTGACTGAGCGGAGTAATTCTGCAGAACACAGGGAGGAGGGAGAGGTGATCGATTATTATTTATTTATTTTTTCATAAAGTATCTCTCATGTTTGGACATAGCAAAATTTTTAATTTTTGTTGTTGTTTACATTAGTGTTAGTTAGTGTTTGTAGTAGTGCGCTGCTTTACCTTTTATCTGGCCGCTCCGGATGTCCTTTTGTTCCTGCGTTAAGCCTCGATGTAGCCAAACTCCGTCAAGTGCTTGTTTTTTAAATGTCACATTAGAGTCGTTGTGTTGATGCATTTTGACGTGGTTCACCCTTAGGTAATTTTCTGCCGCAACACGCAAACTTCCCCATTCTCTTAGAGCGTTATAGTTCGACACGACAGGATTTGTTGCTGCGCGCTTTCGCAGTGTGAAGGAAAGAGGAGATCAGCTGCACATGCAGGCTGAGAAGTGAGATACAGGTGATCGTTTTGGTGATCGGCATCAAGAGACAGTGATCGGCGATCACCGATCATACACTTTTTCACAGAAATCGGAGATCGGTGGCCTATCAATCGGCACACCTCTAGTATTTATACTTCTTGTGCAAATACACACCAGTGCAAACTAGGGTTTAGAGGAACCGTATGTTCAGTCCTCATTAGGGTTAAAGCTGAAAGTCTGGGTTTAGCATTAATTCAAGAAGGTTATAATCTATGGGATATATTTTGTTACTGTTCTGCTGTAACAAGTGAATTTCCCCACCGTGGGGTTAGTAGAAGACTTTTCTATTCTAAATCAAAGTGGGAATTTTAGTAACAATTTAAAGCTTTTTTGCATATAACGTCTGTGAAACACCTACTGCTACACTAGAACACAGGATTGTCCAATAGTAGGAGGGCAGTAAGTAGTCCTCAGGAACTACTGCCCTGCAACTTTTAGGTGCATCTCTGCTCCAATACTCATGAATCAACACATGACTTATGCAGAAGAGGTAATTCAATCTCTACAGTTAATAAAGCAACTTTTTGGGGCTGTGACATCACAAATATGTACTGAAAGTGTAGTAGAAAGTTAAGGAATATAGAAATAAAAGATATATAACAAATGAGTAATCTTAAGTTTTTTAAAAGTTCTGATCAACTGATGATGTGTTCCTATGCAATTCAGCTCAAATCACACCTCTCCTTAGTGTGCTGTCTGGGATTTCATCTATTGACATCAATTTCTCAGGTTGAATTTCAGCCAGACCAATCAGCGTACAGGTTCAGGTCATAGTTTGGCAGTGTAGGAAGTGAACGAAGCCATTCAGTCCATGTTGGCCATGCTTCCAAATATTGAATTAACATCAACAGCCATCTCTTCATTAAGCACTTCTCTGGTGGTTGTTTACAGGACACAACATTTCCAGTAAGCTTTATAGCATTGAACATGGCCAAGCATTAGCAATTGGGTCAGATTTAAAATTTCAACAGAGTCCACGCCTCCAATAAGCAATCGTTTAACAATAGCTGAGGGTCCAGATCCTATGTACGGAGCAAAGCACAGAACAAGGGACTGTTTTTTTTTTTTGTTTTTTTTTACCAGGCTACCGATTTTAGTTTGTTTCACTTATTCTTAAGGAGCTACATTTTCTTTTTCTCTCTCGGCTTTTCCCTTCAAGGGTTGCCAAAGAGAAACATCTCCAACGTTTCCTCTGTGTCTTGCAAGCCAACACAGCCTACTCTAAAATATAACATTTTTTAAGGTACATGTATAAAATACTTTACTTTGTTAATGTGCTTTCTCTAACTTCAGTTTTAAACACCACCCTGATACCAAAAATAGCTAACCTGAGTGTTTGTCCTACAGTAACAGATTGCACTACAATGAGTGTTGTGGGTACCACAACCAGGTAGCACTTATGTAAGGTGCGTTCACTGATCAGAAAAGATCAGAACATTGAGTCAGGGCCAGTCAAGCTGAAAATCATTAAATTCCTGTCACCAAGTGGTTTCTCTCTGTTTGTGTACAAAAATGTCAATACATTTTTTCAACTTGTGTGGTCACATAATTTGTTCTCATTTGGTGAAATTGGTTAACAAGATTCGATGGTAAACAGAAACACATTAAAAAGACATACATAATGGGCAAAGAGGCTGCAGCTGTCAACTCAACTTTGTTACTACATGAATCAACAAAGGACAAAAAGGCCATACCTTGTAGTGTTGTTTACTTTCAGGATAAATGTCTCATTCTTGTTTACATAAAGCTATATATAGTTGCTGTTGGTAATCCAGGTCTGTATTCTGATGTGAGCACAAGGGAGACCAGCCACTCAGGTAATCCCATCCCCTCAATTGACTTGTACCTTCCTTTCTCTCATCTTGCTTTACCGTCAGTTTTTTTTTATCTTCTTTTTGAGCAAGTATTTGGAAGTTCTGCTTTTAACATACTCACCAAAATCTCTGAATAAAAAAAGAATTCCTGAGATTCAACTTCTAGCAGCTGAAATTTGCTGTCCAAGAAAAAGTCTTATTGGCTTATCACATGCAGAGAAGAGCCATTCACGTAATCCTTAAGCGGCTTGAATCCAACACATCCATCCCTGTCAGCTATTGTTCTGTTCAGGAAAACGGATAGCATTCTTCGCGTTGTGCTGAAAGCAAGGCACATACATTTAAACAGTGCTGCCTGGTGAGCCATGCTTTCATGTGTCATTGTTTGTTCCATGCTGCTCTGTTCGATTGTGTTGCAAATTGGTTTACTGTGTATGTTTGTGTGTTGCTTAGAAAATGAAAATGAGTTTTAGCACATGGAAAAATGTCTTTACTTAGGTTGTGGTAAAAATAAAAGAAGCTTAAAATAGTTCTCTACCATTCTGTTGTGAAACTGACAAAAAAAAGACCATTGTTGTCAGTAATCCAACACTTTCTACTACAAAAGCAGAGTTGAGTGGCTGTGAGAGACACTAAAGCAGTCCATTCCCAGTGTCAAACTGTGCCTCAAGTAGCACAAGACTGTGCATGCTAACTGATGCTCATATACTTCATATGGTATGTCAGACAAATTTGTGAACCCTGAATTGGGCATTAGTGCAGCATGTCAAACTCAAGAATAAAGCAAGTGCAGTTGTGGTTCTCAGATCTTTTTTTTTTTACTTTGTATCCGTTAGTGGAGTGCGAGGGGTTGTTCCCTAGGCAACCTGACCAGGGTCAGCATGTTGTGCTCTTTGACTTGCTGAGTGAGTTGCCATATGCAAATAGGGCTGGTGCCTTCAATCATTAGCATTAGAGTGCATTTGCATAATATGCACTTTTGCTTGTAAAAAAAAAAGTAGGCCATGAGTGAGGCAGAAAAAAAAGAGTTTGAGTAGTGTGTTTTCTTTTCCAACAAAACAAAGATCTTTGACAAACTCATTATTAGATAAAGCCACACTCCTACAAAACAAATAAGGCTCTGTCAGACAAGTCTGTGTATGTGTGCCTTTTTAATGAGGTTAATGCCTACTAACTATGTCCTGGTTAACATAATGTGAAGAAAAGACGGAATATGTTGTCAATGTGTGACACAGACTGACTGTTGTTTAAAGTAAAGCTGTTTACCTCTCATATGTGCTGTATGTGTATGTCAGTGTTGAAATTATGGGTTTGTCTTCAGTTAGTTTCTCACAATTCATTCCCAAAAGATCAAAAAAGACCACAGCAATTGTGTTCAGGTGTTGACAGTTCTTTTTAGTGTTTCTATCTGTTGGTGTGCCCGACTATCTCGGTTTGACGTTTCTCGACTCGCTTCTGATCTCTGAGTCTGTTTGTTTTTCATGTAAAGGGCAACGAGGTGGCAG
>CAEGAE010079448.1:0-54441 GCA_903067095.1 Girardinus metallicus | reverse complement strand
CACACAGGTAGAGAAGAAGCGCGGAGACTGTTTAGCCAACCATACGGTCAATCAGGACGCAGAACACAATGCACTGTAGGAAAAAAAACAACAAAAACTGCACAAAACATCCGCGAAGCAGCGAGACCGTGAAAGGTGAACCTTGGTTTCAGTACTTTCACATAGACTGCTTGTGTAACTTAAGCAGTTTAACTGTGAGAAAAGCGGTAAAGGCTGGGAATCATCCATTTGTTTTAGCTCTGACAGCTGCTGCAGCTGCTTTATTGGAACCAGAACATGGCGGATTGTTCCGGTATCCTGGATCCAGGGTGCTCTGTAACCCATCATCTCTCTTTCATAAAACATTAAAAACACTGAATAATACACATGCGTGACAGGTAGGGACTATTATACTTAAGATTGTTGATTAATGGTTTATTAAGTTAAGATAAACTAATGACCGCTCTGACCTTCTTTCAGTTTTGTAGTTTGACTGCCATCCAGCAGAGGGCGCTGCTGGTCATACTGAATCAAGATTTCCAAAAATTAAATATCCAAAAACCAAACATTTTATTAGCCGATAAAATCGATGCTAAATTTGATCGATACATTGATAAAAAGTATCGATATATCGATAAAATTTCCGTCCTTCATCCCCCCTTTCCTTCGTTTCACAGTGTGCTTTTTAGCTGCAACTTCTGGCTCCAGATACAAGGAGAAACGTTTCATCTGGGAGAAATTTATGAAAAAAAAAAAAATCAGTGCCTGCACTGGATGGATGGATGAACATCACAGCTCTGAGAGCTGAGCAGCAGTTGGACTTTTAAAAGATTTATTAGCGCTCCAGAAAACATGGAGCCGGCTTGTTTTATAGCAGCATTTTCAGACTTTTCTCTACTCTTTCCGACGTCATAGAGAAAACAAATTGAAGTCTGATTAAACTGGTACGGATATCACATTTCCTGGAGGCGGATCTTCATCTTTAATGGGGCTCACACAGCAGCTTCTCTCTTGATTAAATCGCAGCAGAGTAATGAAGCAGAAACGAATTCCTCTTTGTACCTTTTGCATTTCAGTCTGCGCGTTTTCTGTTTTTTCCCCTTCCTGGTGGGAGTGTGACTGCGGTCGCTGCTGAAGGTTTCTGAGCTACAACCTCCAGAAGACGGAAAGACCACAGAGCAGCTGCTGGCGACGGAGGAAGAGGGGAGGGAGGGCGATGAGGGGAGCGCTCGCTTGTTGTGAAGAAAAAGAAAGACGTGGAGGTCTTCCTCTGTTCTCTCTCAGTCGGATTCAACCAGCTTTGGGGACTCCCTCCTCCTCCTCCTTCTTTTAATAATTATCCCTATTTTTCCACCAGTGCATGTTTGTTGCACGCAGTCGAGCGGCGGCTGCGAGGTGCGTCGACCGTGCAGCATGGAAACCAGATCCCTGTTCAGCCTGCACAGAGCGCTCGCTCAGCCCGTCAAGATGTGCATGTTTGATTTCCCCGTCACCATCCTGGACGACCTGGTGAGCTCCGACGCCGCTTCGCGCCGAGACGCCTGCCTGTCTGTAAGCAGGCGTTACATTTTTAATGTCTGCTCGCATTATTTTTATGTTTTGCATCTGTGTGTGCGCATTTGATGCTTCACGACTGAACGTAGGAGTGTGCATGTGCCAAGCGGGTCGCGGCGTAAACAAAGTCTGGTAAATGTATGGTTGTTTTTGGTTTTTTTTTGTGCTGGTTTTTGCATAAAATAGGCAGCAGGATGATATCTGCAGAGAAAATGTGGTCGCTGCTGTACGCATGTGTGGTTTACAGTTTGTCACGTAAAAGGGCTCTAAATCTGCAGTTATGCATTGTCAACAATACAACCAGACTCGATTCGATTACGAGTCTTAGAGTCACGGATCGATTTTTGATTTAGAAATGATTTTTCAATTCAAAATTATGTGACTGAGAAGAGGAAAAAACTGTGTAAACAAACGGAACATTTATGTAAAACAGTTTCATACTGTATCAGATTCCACCAGCTTATATTTCTGCATGAAATTCTGTAAATTAAATTCCCAGCATCAGGTTAGCTTAGTCGCCTGGCTTTTTCTTAAAGAAATAAAAAAAGAAATCAAAAGACTTGCTCAAAAGCAGAGTAGCAGAGTGGACGCACAGCGCCACATGCAGAATACTCGCAAATGGGAGCGGCAAAGACTACAACTTCAGTGCACTTTAAAATCGACTTTTGAGCATTTCGAATCGTTCAGGATTCCCAGGACCGTTCTCATGTGACGTCACTTTGTAACTGACAGAAATCTGGTAACCGGCAGCAGTTGCTATGGAGTTGCTATGACAACAATAAACTAACCACAAGCTGGGAACTAGCTCTCGCCTCGTTCCTGTCTAACAAATATTACTTGAGTACAATTTCGGAGTACTCTACCCATCTTTGTGTAATGCTAAATATCAGTGACATTTACTGTGGTTCTTACTGCCGAACTAGCAAAATTAGCCACCAGAACCTCGTTATTCACGCGAAGAGTTTGTAAGTCCTTTACAGAACCTCTTAAATACAGGTTGTGTGCGCCCAGGGATTTCAGGTGAAGCTCCTCTTTCATGGTGTGCGCACTCTTCCTGTTCACTAAGAAGTTAACAATGTCGCAGTAGGAGATCGGAGGCAGCTTTTCCACACCGTCTGATGTATTTTCCTTTTCCGTCTCATATGGGTCGATCCTGACAGCAGAGACTTTTTTTTTTTAAATGTATTTTTCTCTCGTACATTGGTCAAGACGAGTGTCCACTTATTTTCTTTTTGTTGGTCTCGAAGCCATTAGTCCGCTATGTATTGCGCTGCGTTTCCCCAGTAAGATGGCGCGGGTCACTTCCGGTTCAGACTTTGTGGGATCTAATGTATCGGATCTATTTTTTTCTGGACATTTCTTTCTCCTGCAATGCTTTAATCAGGTGTGCAGGTCAGATTGTATGTGTAATTAATATTTTTTTTGATTTTTCTCCAGACTTATAAAAGATGCTTTCTTTTTTTTTTTTTTTTCCTGTGTTTCTTGCAGAATATAACAAAACATGTTCCATCTAAAAATAAGTCCCGTTATATTAAAGCAGTTATTAACAGAGCGAGTGTTTGCGTTGTGAAAATGTGTCGGTGAGTTTGAGTCAACCTGCAACTGAGTGTGGTGTATGTTGCTTCTTTCTGGGTCTCTGCGTGTGAGTATTTGCCACGTCAAAGATGATTAGATCTGCAGGCTTTTTCCTGGGTATCTACAGAGTAAACATTTAAACAACGTGGATTTCTTTCTTCTGTAGCATGTTATCTGGTGGCCAGCTCCGATAAGCTTTTTCTTTCATCCATCTGTGAAGCACTGTGCGGTTTGTGTGTTTGGACGTTCTGTTTTCTTTTGCGTCACAACTTTAAAACTAAAGATCTTTTTTTTTTTTTCCATGCAGAATTGAACTAAACCTGTTGTCACTGGGCGAGAGGCGGGACACACGGTCACGTTTTTTGACTGCAGTGCAAAAACACAAAATATTGCCAAGTATTTTTGATCTGATTTCTACTGCAAATAATTTAGTACACTTGAAATAAGGCTAAACTAACTTGCAGGTAACTTTTCAGAAAGATATAGGAGTTAAATGGTTCCTTAATATTGATGAAAATGTGTTGGTTCCACTGGAGATTATTTCACTTGTAATATAGCAAAATGTCTTGAAAATTTTAAATTTTCACTTTAAATTTTCAGCAAGAAACATGAGCTTGTTTTAAGTCAATAAAAATTTAATATTGATTTTAAAAAAAGTGTTATAAAAACAATTTTTTTCCATGTTGTAACTCAATAATAAAGAATTATTTAGTATCTATATCTTGCTGAAAAGTGACTTACAAGTTTGTTTGGTATCATTTCAAGTGTACGAAGATTTGAGAAATATAAATTAGACCAAAAATACTTGGTAAAATTTTGTCTTTCTGCAGTTCATGGAGTTGGCATGAATGTATGAGTTTACTTAAGTTACTCCGACTTGTGTGCACACATTGGGGGAAAAAAAAGAAAAAGTAATCTTACCAAGTTTTTTGGCCTATTGTGCAGGAAAGCAACAGGTTGGGAATTTAACCCAGAACCTTTTTGTTGCGAGGAAACAGTGGATGTAGCTGGTCCCTTTGTGTAAAGCGAGTTGTTAGTGTTGAAAAACTGTGTTTGTTGGTGAGTTTGAATCAGCCTGCAGCTGAAGCACGGTGGTGGCTGCCTCTGTCCAGCTGTCTAATGTATCTGTAGTTTTACAATGTACGCTTGTGATTAAGTCTGCGGTTTGTTGCCTCAGAACAGTGAAATTGATTCCTGTGCTGATTTCTTCATTCTGAGTGACAACATTCCCTCTATTAGAGCAGAAAGACTTTCTGCTGTTTTTGTTTAATCATCTCTGCAGGTCAGAGATTAGTACTTGGACTTGTTTACTTCTTTTTCTTTGCATCCGTTGATTTCCTCACCCCCGCCTGAAGCTCAGTCTGCCTGAATTGTGGCTTTTGTCTCGATCCAAGTCGAGTTTTCTCACCTCAGCTCAAGATGTGACAGATGCTTTGCTGGGTTTCCGTAATCTCTCTTCTTCGTTGGTGTAAATCTTGTTTGCATCTTTGCTTTGTGCCAAACCAAGCACGCCTAAGCAACCATCTCCCCACAGAGAAGCCTTTGATATTCTGACATGTTTGATCATGTCATTTCCTTTAAAGACAATGCAATGCTTCTTTTGTTCTCTGCAGATTAATGATGATAACTCAATTGTTTTACCTGCTACCTGATGTTAAAGCTGCACTTTAGTTTAAAGTGCTTATTTTTTCCAGTGCTTCATTTTCAAATGTTAATTTTAGATATTTTTAGATGATTATCCCTCCTCGGGCAATTTTGCTTTTATCATCCATTACATGATGGTAGTTTGTGATCCATGCCACAGTGGAGCATCATTATTAGATATGTTAGTTTTAGACTGTGTTGCAGGCTTTTGCTTTTAATCTTGGCAGTTAAATCGTAGTTTTGATCACTGCTTTTGTCAGTTGATTCTTATAAAACAAGTAACATGCACTGATCCACTTTTTTCACTTCCGATACTGATACAATACAGAAAACCAACTCAGCAGTACTGCTCACTGAAATACACCAATAGCTTCACAAGTTTGGTCAAACATGGAAAAACAACTTTGATTTGTTCACTCAGTGCAGTTAGGAGCAAACGGCAAATGTGAAATAAATAACAAAGTTGAAAAGGACAAAAACAATGTAAAATTAACTCAAAAAGTGAAATTAGGAATTCTAAATATAAGTTAAAATAAACAATAAAGCATGACATTGTTCAGAGCACAAAGCATATAATTAAACTGAATAGATCTGCCCCTATGGATCAGAAATGTTGTCACCAATACTCAAATCTAGAATTTTTTTCAATATCAGTATCGATACAGATATTAATATGAGACTGATGCATCGCTAATATTATTTATTGGAGTCACATAATCGCAATTCAGTGCAGCAAGTTGTGGGCCGATCAGAAAAAAAAAAAACATCTTCCATATAAACTGTCATGTGATTGGTTACAAACCATTTTTTTAGGGATGCACTGATATGAAAATTTGGGCCTATGTGACCGTTAACTGGTATTTACCTTTATTAATATGTATGGTATATATTATTCTATCCCACTGTTTCATTTTAACACCCCATAGCGGCATCACTATCATGATCACATGACCAAACAAACACCAAATGGCCAACCTCCTCCAGAAACAAACGACAAGAAAAGGGAAATAAACGTAGTTAATGTCGGTCCAGTTTTACTTAACGACGTTCATGTCAATATGTCGTTTATCACAATATTTAGTTTGAAAAAACAACAACATTTTTTCAATACTTTTAAAGAAAATATAGAAGTGAAATAATTTGTATTTATTTACAATGCTGAAAAAAGCAAACAAATTTAAAAAATGGAAAAAATCTTGTCAATAAAAACACAAGATGTGGGCAGAAGCACAAGCTTATGATACCTTCACCTTTTTCAACATGCATCAAAATCAAAACAACAGAATCTTTCTAAAACAAATCTCTACGTCTGTAAACAAACTCAAAAAAGAAAACACATTCAAACTTTATTGTATTTGTGTAGCTACTTATTTTTAACTTTATTTGTAGAAAATATTAGGATTTATTATTCAGTTTTGTGCACTAGGAGGACGTCTGATCATGGTGCACTGCAGAAATCTGTGTATAAACTCATCTTCCATCTGTGAGCTCTGACTCTGAAGTTCTGACTCAAACCCAAAACTGAAAGCAGCAACCATTTAGGAGAAGCTGTGTTGTTTGCAAGTACTAAAAATTCTGCGACCATAAATCCCCGATAAATGGTGCACTCATGTAACGTTGGGTTCCTTCAGATTTACACGCAGCTGTTTGGCATTCAGCCCCACATCTACGTCTTGGCATCCATGTTTCTTGTCGTTTCCAACCCGTGAGTGAAGGCTGTTGTTGTTCCAGCAGCACTTTGGGTGAAAACATAAAGCTACATTGTTGTAGGAAATGTTTCCTGTCCGATGAATCTGTTCACATGGACCCTGTTGCCGTCTCGTTCTCGAGCTCAGCTTGTCTCCGCTCCCACACCTGATTGTGTTTCTAGTGACCTAAATTCTTCTTCGGGGTTTAAAAAAGTCTCCTGACCTCACTGCAGTCGGCTTGTTGTCATAACGGGGTCAAACTGGGTGACGAGGTTGAAATGAAGAGCAGCTTCCCATGAATCGGAAGGAAATCATGTAAGGCCTTCATCTGAATCTGAAACTTTTAGGTGAACATGATTAAGCTTTTTTGTTTTGATGTTGCATGAAATAATGATGCATTTCTTTACTGCAAAAACATATCTAAGTATTTTAGTTTCTATTGCAAACTACAGATGCACATATGCACTTTTTTCACTTCCAGTACCGATATCTGAGGTTTAGTATTAGCTGATACAGGAAAACAGCACTGAATTGACTTCAAACAATTTTTTTTCTTCAACACAGACATAAATGTACTGAATTACAAATTTATTTAATAACTCTGTACGTGTAATATTTACATATCTTTCAGCCAACCAACCACTTACAAACCAAACCCAGGTGCAAACCAACTCCTCCCCAATATATCAACCAACCAGTTTATAAAACCACAAACCAACCACTCGATCTACCTGCCAACTAACCAACCAACAGACGACATACAAACAAAACCAACTAATCAATTATCCGCTGACTACTCGCCACTAAATAACTCAGCTAACAAACCAACCTACTTATTTACCTATCTTTCAACTAACCACTTACAAACCAAACCCATCTCCAAACCAACTGCCCATCAATAAACCTACCAACCTAGCTACCTTCCAACCGACTACTTACAAACCCAACTAATTGTCTACCAACCAACTACTCACCAATAACTCAACCAACCAATTTATAAACCCACAAACAGTAGACCTACCAACCCACCAACCAGTCTAATTTCCAATCAGCTACTGACCAACCAATTATCCACCCACTAACCAAACACAACCAGTCCACCAACCAACCACCTGTTTCAAACACTCACCAATAATAATTAGACCCAATTATTATTGGTTTTACTGTAAACTAATTAGTTTACAGTATGCTGCAGTTTCAAAATGCAACTGCAGCATATTTGTTTTGTTTCATGGTAAAAGTTTGCTGCATTTAGTTAAGTTAAAATGAACAATGAAGGGTTCGCTGAACAGATCAGTGTGTATAGGTAGCATAATGACTTCTATTAGAGGTGGATTTCTGTCTGTTTATAAAAGCTACCTGTCCTCAGTTGTTGTTTTCAGAACCAGCTGCGGTTCTGTACTGGAACCGCAGCTGGTGGAGTCGCTCAGCAGGTCAGATAGAGTTCTGAAATCCTGACTTTACTCTGGTCAGTGAATGCAGCTTTAGTCAGCGCTGAAGCTCTGTCCAGCTTCTCTGGCTGACTTATAAATACAACTCAATTATTGTTACATTCTATTGTTTTATTTAAGAAAAACTTTGACTCTGAGTGTTTTATATCTTTTATTTATTGCTTAGCTATATGCAAAAATCTTCCAAATGCCTGAGTTTCTATATTAAAGATCAAAAAGCACTCATGTAAATGTGAGCACTGATTGACGGGTTTATGTTTCATGGTGTGTGATGGATATAAAGCAGCCTGGGTGGTATGCAGACTATAATTTAAGTAAAGAGCGTTAGAGCACTCCTGATGAGATCACGTTTATATTTAACTGTTGGAAACTTGAGTGTTAGATTAATCAGACATTTAAAAACAAACTTTTGAGTTTACTCCTTTAAGAGCACTTGAGAGCAGATGTTTTAATGCAACTTTCAGCTAAAAACTGTGAACTTGGAATGACTTCAGCCAAACTTTTACCAACCTCTCTGTTATATTGGTGATAAAACAGGCCTGTGCACCAAACAAAAGTTTAAATGTTTCCAGCTACTGATGCTTGGAGATGTCAAGCTGTCATTTAACTGTGAAGGAAATGAGCGGATGTCTGGAGACTCGTTGATAATGTTCGGTGAATACACTCAGCAGTATGAGGGGCCGTTTAGGACAAAAACTATATTTTGTTTCTCACACACTACTAAAAACTCAAGCACACTCAAACACACATACAAAATATTAAAATTGCACATATATACTATTAAAATGTCACACACATATGCAATTTTTCTCTCACACACACAAAAAACAGTAAAATACACACTAATAAAATATCACACACGTATACAATTTTCCTCTCACACACATACACAAAATACAAAAATTGTGCAAACACAGAAAAAAATTTTGCATGCGTGTGATACTAAAATGTCAGACACATGCAATTTTTCTCACATGCATACATAAAAGACTAAGATTGCACATATAAACTAATAAAATATAGCCTCATGTTTTGAATGTGTGAGAGGGTCTCGCACAGAAGAGGCGGGGCATAATTGGCCGAAATTAGCGTTCATAAATCGGATTTACCTTGAGCTAAACGCCGCTAACATCGTGGAGCTCCAGTGTCCAACTTGAAGCTGACGTCACTGTGGTATCAACGCATGCGCGATCTGATCTCCAAATTATGCCCCGCCTCTTCCGTGACAACTCACACATACAAAAGGTGAGTCTATATTTTATTAGTTTATATGTGCAATCTTAGTCTTTTATGTATGCATGTGAGGAAAAAAATTGTATGCGTGTGTGATATTTTATAAGTGTATATGCGCAATTTTGTGTATGTGTGTGAGAGAAAAATTGTATATGTGTGTGACATTTTAATAATATATATGTGCAATTTAAATATTTTGTGTGTGTATTAGTTTTTAGTATCGTGTGAGAGACAAAACATAGATTTTGTCCTGAACGGCCCCTCATACAGCAGTCGCCGCCTCGGAAGAAACATTTTGTCAACAAATAATAAGCCCCTGCAGAGAAGTTTTTATTTTATTTTAGCTTGTTTTCAGGCGAAATCTGTTTCAAATTTACCTGTGAAGATCTCCAAAAGTATGGGAACAGGGTTCAGAAACTCATCGCCAAGACGACAAAAAAAAGGGTTGCAGATAGGAAAGCAAGGTTTTTATAATCGGACAAAAGACTATGATATCACAATATAGACTTTGGCAGCCAACAATGGCTCCAGGGTGTGTTTAAACTCAGAGGGAATTGAAAAGGGAGTTGGCAGCAGCTGTACAGGTGGATGTTGAAGGGATTTGGGGAGGCAGAAACACACTGGAGACAATGTCTGGGCAGGGAAGGAGTGCAAGAAGAAAGCAGACAATGGCACAGATGCAGAAATGTTTGGTTTGCAGATGATTCAGAAGAATTAGTTTTAAGAAATGTACACAGAAGAAACTGCATTTGACTCTCGGTTGTTGTTTTAAACTACATTTAGAGAAAGAAATATTTTTGGTCTAGCTTCTAGTGCAAATATTTTAGTACACCTGAAATAACACGAAACTAACTTTTGTCAAGAAATAGGAACTTGTTTTAAATCAGTAATTTCTTAATATTGATGAAAAATACTCGTTCCACTTGTAAATTATTAAACTGGATTACTGGATTATTTCACTTAAATCTAGTACTTCTTCATCAATATTAAGGAATTGTTGACTTAAAACAAGCTCTTATGTCTAGCTGGAAAGTTACTTCTAAGTTAGTTTTGTCTTATTTAAAGTGTACTAAAATATTTGCAGTAGATTTTTGTGTTTTTTGCATGGCAGACTTTACCTAAATCAGCAGTTAAAATAAAGGATACATGCATAAATGTCCTCAGAAAAAAAACAAACAAAAAAACAGTGCAAGCAGAGTTTATCGTCTGTTTAAAGAAATGGCCGCCACGTTCCCTGCCTTGGTGACCGTTGTCAGGTCTCTGAGCTGCATGTGTTTCTCACTCGGCTGCAGTTGGCATGAGAAAGCTTTTTTTTAAATGCCAGGACCTCGGAGGAGAACCTGAAAGGCTCCGCTGGCTGTAATAATAGCTGGGAATAAATCCAGAAGCTATTAGAGGCGGCTCAGACCAGCAGATCTCTCTCTCTCTCTCTCTCTCTGTCTGCTGCGCTTTGCGTGCGAGCGAAACGCTGCTTTCTGTAAGAAACTCTCTCTGCAGCCGAGCTCGTCTCAAGATCAGTGAAGAAAACAAAAACCAACAAAACATCTTGTTATGCTGCTGAAAATTGGATCCTATTAGTCTCTTTTTCTAGAATCGTTAGCTGTGACCCAGATTTTTCAATATGCCCATTTTCGTTCCTGAAACACATTTTATCACAGACTATCAGGTTTTGTTGGTGTAAATTTATTTTAGCATACTGCAGTGATTCAGTGTTTGATTTGTTTGGTGGCATTTTTCTGATCAGGCTACTGAGAATTTGTTATCCACATTGTATATATATATATATACATCTCTAAAAAAACAGTTTGTGTTTTCGCATTCCTCAGTTTCGCCTGCAGGGGGCTCTGTGGTGCACATAAACTTTTTCTGCCAAGTCTCCTGTTTTACCTTCTGGTGAGTACAGGTGTGTTGTACTCATCCATGAAAAGTGTGAGGTTTGCTTTGCACTACAATTGCGGTAAAAGAAAGTACACCGTACATAAGATTTTAAAGCAATCCCCACTTTTAGTGTTTCTCCCACAAAAAAAATCTAGTGAAAAAAGGTGAAATTAGTGGAAAATTTAACATGTCAGATGTAGAAAACCTCCAAATGTAAACCACTATTTTTACTGGTGAGTTATAGGTCTGGCCTGCAGATTCAGATTTTCTTTCTTAAAACTGAAATTAAAATAAAACATTTTTTAAGTTATATTTGATATATACAACTGAAAATAATATGGTACATTATTATGCTATAAGATGGCACTATGTGCCTGGAAAAATACATAATGCTGCCCTGTTAAGGAGGAGCAGGGGGTAGATTGGGATGTGCGGATATGGGTGAGACAGAATATGGAAAAAAAGCACAACTTCTTTTTGTTTTGATTGGACTTGTTGATTATTTAGCTTGTAGTTTTTATTTTAATGTTATTCTGGTTGTTGTGGATTGAAACTAAGTAAAAAAAATCAACCAAAGCCCTTTAAAAAACCTTTTAAAAGCCTCATCAAGAACCATTAGTAAAGATTAGGACTGGGATAAAACTATTGGCCGGTGCTGAAACTCTGAAATATGTTGACGTAATGGAAAGGCCCCTTCATAAGCCAAACATGTAATCTTTTATCTTCCTGTTTGTTGTTAGTTTAAAAATGATCTGAGCATAAATATTGTTTATGGATTTGTTCTGTTTGGACCAGATGAACCCAAATCAGAGGTGCTCAGAGTTTCATCTTCCTTTTGGTTAATTATTAGATATTTTTTCTGATTAAAGCTAGTTGTTGCTGATCCAATGTTGTCGTGCCGGTGCTGCCGCTGTACAGGTTCATGGAGACAATGTTGCAGAACCGGACCAACCACCTCAGGTATTCTATGGTAAATTCCTCTCTGTGTAATAAGAAAGTCCCCAGCATTACATTGCCTCATCTGAAGCTTTCGCTTTCCTCCTCAGCTCCTTCAGCGCGTTTTAATGCACTTCCCTGTTTGTGTTAACAGGGAAGTGCATTACGGTTTGACAACCTCAACAGGAGGTTTCAGTTCTCCTCCAACCCAAAATGGACCGGCTCGGAGGGCTTCTCTCAAACCGCCTGCTGTCTTCTGGGAACAAGTTAATTTTTTCCAGTGTTGCTCTTTGTGTTGTTGACACAGCTGGTAAAGTAAACACGCGCAAGCCGAGCGGCCGTGGGGGTTCGGCCAATCTGTGACGAGGGGAGTGGGGTGTCTGATGGGTTTTAGACCCGGCACCGCGTGGATCCGGTTCTGATTGGAGTCGTTATGTGGTGCTGGGCCCGGTGGAGCTGCGGGTTGCTGGCCCGGATTGGAGCCTGCTGCCGGGACAGAGAGGATTATTACTATCCAGTCCAGAGATCAGACACACAGGTTGGATGTTTTCCTTTGATTTTCCAAACAGAACCACTGGATCTTTCACCTACTTAGATTAGTTGAGCAATGTTTGTTTATCTAAGAAACTCTTGATGCACTATGAACCAGAATGGACGCAACCATTGTTTTGTTATAAATAAGTTGCTTTTTTTAGAGTGATTTTGATGATTTAATCCAAGAGTGTCCAAACTTTTTGTCACAACAAATCAGGTATTTATCATTTATTGTTTATCATTTATCATTTATTGTGAAAGGATTTGTGATTTAACGTCTTGATAAGTTGCAATTATTAATGGTAAACGAAAAAAGATGTTATAAGAGCATCAATAGGCAGATTTGGATGGATGTGGTTCTACTTATTATAAAAGCTTGGTTATAAAAAGATGTATACTTTGTGTTCTTAACATTTTCCATTGCGAGAAAATCATTGGGACAAATTTGGATTATTGTAGAATTGCAATTGGGAGCCACATAAAAGCAGTCCAAGGGCCACAAATGGTCCCTGGGTCGCACTTTGGACACCCCTGGTTTAATCTGTTTGTATATTTTTACGCTGATTGCAACATCTAGTCTAAATCCCTCTGAATCAGCCTGAACTCATAGTTTCTTGGTTCTCGGGACACGCTGTCATGCGTGTTTCACATGTTTCGGCGCTTCATCACAGCCGATTCTCCATCAGTTTCTCAGGAACCTGTTAACCACCAAACAATGTGAACCAGGTGCATTTTTAAGCAGGGAATCATCTGAAACATTCAGGACGGTGGCTCACCAGATGTTACAGAAACAACAGCCTCCATATGTGTAGCAAGGCTTTCTGTTAGCATTAGCTGTTTATAGATCAATGATCGGCCTGAAAACTGCAATCGGTGCACCCCTATTTTAAACAGTTGTTTTTTTAGAGATAAGGAAAAGAAAACTGCTGCATGTTTAGGTCAGAAATGTTGATCCAGACTTTAATCAAACAGGCATTTTACCTGCGACTTCAGCAGGTAAATGTTGCAGAGACGGCTGGATTTATATCAGGAAATTGCAGTGCAGTGTTATTACTTCCAGCTCTCTCTGGGGCCTTTAGCATTTGGGTCAGCTGTGTGATTCTCCTGAATAGCTTATCAGCATGTAAACTGTATATTCATGGCAACTGGAAATAATGACCAACAAATATTGGATTGCAAACAGCACTTTGTGATAGATTCTCATGCAAAAGATGATATTTCTGTTGCCTGGATCCAGCTTCTAAAGAGCTGGATGTGGTCTCCAGTCCATAAAACGCCCAGGTCTGATCTAAAAACCAGCCGCTCTGAGTTTCTGAAGGCTTTTAATAATAAAGGCCAAACACAGCAGCCAGCAGTGAGAGTGGTTTTTATCAGGGAGGAAAGCTAACAGGAACATAAAACTTCACCATATTGAATGGATTCTCACAGAAAACGTGGGCAGCATTTGAACAAACTACATAAAATAGTTTTACATGAGACATTTTGTCCCTTTTTTTCCGTATGAACAACACAGATGTTTATAAAGTGGTTTAATTAGAAATTTCTACACACAATCCTCATACCAACAAAAAAGAAAAAGAAATCCCTGTCAAGCTATCAACATGTAGGAGTTATGCATTGACAAGATTACAACTTTTTTACACTGAACAAAAGGTTTGGCCACGCAAAAATAACAGCAAGCAGAGTGAAAAGTAACTGTGATCGTCTTTCTTCCCATGTGGCGTAATTGCCTGAAGGCTGGTGGGAAAAGTACAAAACAGTCTGTAACTATAAAAACTATAAAAGTCATCAGGGGATTTGCTGGGGTTCAAGCAAACTATAAAATCAATTATGTCAACATTTCTCACTTTTTTCCCTCTTAAACTGAAGTTAGGCTCCCAGTCGGCGGTGATCAGACTGACTGACCGTTATATAACACCGGTGTTGGGCTGAAACATCTGTAGTGTATCAAACGGGACACAGCAAGGCGTGATGGTGGAGCAGACTTCAGGGTTTAATTATTTAAAACTCTTGCGTCTTAACATCAACAAAACAAAATTATGACGCACAATTCATTTTTAAAATCATTTTGAAAGTATTTTTGGCACTTGCTGTATAGACAAGTTGCATGTTATTGTTTACATCTGGAATTTTCTTGCATACGTACAACGCTGGAGGGCAGAAAGACTATACATAGTAGAACAATAGTACCTGCCTGGAGATGCAGGTACTATTAATTTAGTTCAGTGCATCTTAGCAAATGAAAAAATCACGCAGAAAAACCATTGATGAATAACTCCAAACCACTCATATTCTACTTTATTTCTTGCTTTCTGTATCGGCTACGCTACACATAGACTTGTTGCCATAGCAACTGACTGACAACATCTCCACTAGTGTATCAGGACTCAACACCAAAAGACACTCAAACATTTCTCACAAAAAGAACAGAACATTCAGTCCGTTTCAAATTTATGTTTTCAGGCTTGATGCGATTATTAATGAGTGATTGCTGTGGTAGATTAGCTACTGCTAACCGCTGCTATTAGCTAAGCTAACACAGCGGTGGTTGATTAGGTAATTTAAATAGCTGATCTACTGCTGATCTGTCAGAGATGATGTGTAGGTCGCCTTTTTTTTATTTTGTAACTGAACCGAAGCACACAGAATTCCACACCACATCTACATGTTAAGATTGTCAAAGTCAAGCTAGCTTAACTGACCTTCTTCCCTCTCATTCGCTATTCTTTTTTAATTATGATTTTTTTCCTGACCTTGTTGACAAGTTGAGAGCTAAAACCAATGGTAGTCATTGCTAGCAAGGAGCTTTTTTTCCCTCTGTGTGGCATTATGTTGCAACATGCCTATGGGATCTACTTTGAAAATGCTGAAAACGGTTCAGATTCTTGATCAAGTTCAGGCTGCAGCTCCTGCATCCATCCGTCTGTAGAGCCAACTGATCTCTGTGTCTCAAACAGAACAATGGCTGTCTTCCCGACTAATACGTTCATCCCATTTACCGTCACTCCAGCGCTGCGGCTTCACGGCGACATGAAACGGCTCAGACGGCTGACCTCAGCGGTCTGTTGCTGTGAGGAGCTGTCAGTCTGAGACGGCAGGACAGGCGGCTCGCCAACGCTCTCTGTCTGAATGATGTTCATTTACAAGCATCAGACTCAAAACAGCAAGACGCCCCGGCTAAATGTTGTAATAAAGTCTTATTACTTTATGAATTAGCAGCCAAACATTGGGCATTCTTCACCCATTACACATTCTGACTGGCTCCGAATCATCAGTGTCTTTGCTTAAGGTGACTTATTATGCTTTCTCGAATTGGTTAGCATAGGTTTTTGTTTCATGCAAAACATGTTCATTACGTTTCTTGCTCAAAATCATCCTTAAATAAGTTTTGCTTATTTCGAGTTCCTTTCATAATGTGCTGTTTTAGGGCTTCTGTCCGTTTAAATCTGAAATGGCTGCCGCTGCTGCTGGCCACGCCCCCAACTCAACTCTCACATGGCCGCAAACAGATGTGCAATTATTCAACCCTGCATCTTTGACATGCAGAAGTTGCACCTCCTGCACAACCAACAAGAATGCTGCTGAATATTTAGTCAGCAACAAAACAATTGTCTGTTCCAGCAGCCATTGTACAGCTCATACTTCTGTAGCTTTGCTTGAGTTGTTAGGTAACCAGCCAATACTGATATTAGCAAAAAGTATTCGAAATGATCCAAAATATTGATAATGTCGATACCAAGTCAGTAACTGTTTTGGATCAATCCTAGCACAATGAGATGGATACTTAAAATTTAACATTTCCTCTTGAAATTTTATTTTATTTTTCTATTATACATTCTCAATCTACCGAGAATAATTATTTGGATGTGCTCACACATAATTGTTTATACTTTGTTTATTTAGAAAACGCATAATAGTTTTCTATTTTTTCTGTTTATTGTGGATATTTGTCCTTAAAGTATTTTGTAGATACATATAAGCTTCCAAATTTTTAACAAAATTATTCAAAGAAAAAGAAGTTTGATGATATATTGTGCTTTAAAAAAATATCAGTATTGCTACAATATCAGCGATGCAGGAGAGAGAGTTTAATTACTGAAGTTTTGGGCTTAAATTTAATTCCTGTTGAATTTAAATGGTCGTTATGGTCCCACTTTAATACGTTAATTTCTGTGTTGTTCTCTCCAGCTGTTTGCCCTCTCCTCTCGGTGTCCTGTAACTTTGCAGTTTGTCTGGGAGACTCATCGACTTTTTTATTGGCAACAGATTTATGTTTTTTGTGGAGCTCTTGAGCTTGGCAGCTGCCCCAGTTTGACCACAGCTCTTCACCAGAGGGGCTCTGTGCCTTGCTAAATGGCACCCTGACAATAAAAAGTAAACTTTTCGAGTCGTTCGGTGTCACCAGGACGAGAATAACTTCCTGATGTCACTGCCCCGATTTCCATTTTAACCCCGCCGGAATGGAAATCTTTCACAAGATGCATGTCTGCTGGTTTTGGATCCGCCCTGCTTCCGTACTCGGATGTTTTTCCTTCCTAATTCTCTCACAGCTGCGTCGAAGCAGGAGCGTTTCTGCTCCTCACGGAGCAACAAATCATGTCAGAGCGGCAACGCAACGGCATGCTCCGGTATCGATTTCCAGCAGATGGAATAAGAGCTTCACTTAAATCTCAGCAGAAGGAAAGTTGGACCTTTGGTTCTCCTCTGAGAGATTTTCGGGATATTAGTGTCCGTCATGCTTAGCCGAAGCCTTTTCTGGAAACTAATTTGTTCATCAGCTTTAAATCTTAAAGTTCTCAGTGGTTTGTTTTGAAGATAATTTTTTTTTTAGTACTGCAGGTAACGATTAATCGATTATTGCGGCGATTGATTAATCAGATTTTAAAAATTGCCATATGCGTCAGATTTTTCATTTAATCACTTAAGATTATTTCAGACAATGATAAAGATATGCAAAAATCCAAATAAATACTTCAAACATTTATTGCCGAAGATGCAGTGAAGTAGCATTCTTTTAGTCTACGCTTGATCGTTGGAAGCAAAGGATGCATTGCTGAAAACACTACAAAATAAATGATCTGTTGAATTGTTTCTCAACAGATCATTTATTAAATAATAATTGGATGCAATAGGTGCTTAGTAAAACTGACAGAATTTGAAGCTAAAAATGCAACTTGTGAAGTTCTGGGTAGAAAATATTTACAGACAGAGGGTTTTTTTTAATCTAAAATTTAAAACTGTACACATTTTTTGTGCAGTTTTGGCTTAATTACAGCTCTGACTATGTTGATTTGTTAGCAAATTAGCACTTAGTTAAAGATTAATCAATTTACTAAATTAGATGATGATTAATTCAAATAATTGATTAATCCTGATTAATCTGATTGTTTTGTTCAGGGTTTTTCATGAAGTTTGAAAGTCTAGGCTCATTTCCAACAACCATTTTCTATAATATCAAATTTTAACTCAATTTGGTAATCTATGAAAAAAATTAAAAAGTTAAATTCAGATGCTTTTTCTTGAATGCCAGAACTTTTGCAGAAATTTGAGCTCGAATAAGTAGCGGCACGAGGAATAAGTCTTCCTGATCAGCTTGACGCAGATGTTTGGGGTTGCACATCTGCAGCGTCTCGGTGGGTTGTTTTTGTGCTGAGGAATCATCTGGGTCACACTGACACCTGCTGTGAGGTTCCCGGTTGTGTTCTCTGTTTGGGTTTCAGGTGTTTGCCGTACATTCTTGGTCAGTCTGTTGGAATGTGTCAAGTTTTTGCTCTTGGTGTCACCCATCGACTTTTTGAAGGAATGGTGTAGACAGGTTCCTTTTTGGTTTTTGTCTCTGTTGGATAAAAACCTCATATCTCCAAAAGTGTACATTTTCAAGGAATGGAACATTCATAGTGTTTGGTCGAAGTCACTTACTTTTTGTTTGACTGTGACAGGAAAACAAATCCAGATATGACGATACACTGGACTCCTCCAGAGTTTAGGGACAACAACGACCCTTAAACATTTGAAACCTCTAATACTGTTTATGAGCATCATTAGATATGCATGAAAAGGCTCGGTGGAAACTGTCTTATTGCGAATCTTTTTTTTTAGTGTTTCTATTCAAACGCTAGAGGAAAAGACAGTGTAAACAAATATAACTGTTATTGAAAACAATTGTATAACAATTGTTCAGTTTATATTTAAGCAAAACATGTTTGCGTAAAATTCTGCAACTTAAATTGCCAGAATTAGTTTAGCTTAGCTGCCTGGCTTTTTCTTAGTTAATTAATTTCAAAGAACTATTCAAAATATATGCAGTTGACGATACGGCAGCAAAAACGTACAACTTAAACGCATTTTAAAATTGATTTTTGAGCATTTTGAATCAATTTAAAATTCCCAGGATTGGGATTTGCGTTTTTTTTTTTTAATGAAAACTTGGATACATCCCATTGAGAGCTGATAATCTTATTGTGAATAAAATTGCTTTAATATTGCTAGTAAGTAATATCCGACCTGTCTATTATTATTTATCTACTCACTTTAATGTGTGTGGGTGGGTATATAATGAAACTGGAAAACCCACCAACACCAACAAACAAAATGAAACTAAGCTATGATGAAAAATTATAATCACAAGGTTTTGATGCTGCTTTGCAAAGATAAAGGATAAAAGTCATCTGCATAGAAATCAATGTAAGACACACTTTTTCTCTTCAGAAATTCAGGTTCTTACCTCTTGGATAACAGAAGGAATACGTGTTGGAAGCGCATATTTTTCCAAGACTACTAATTTATTGTTGGCTTCCTTTTCTTTTTACACTTGGAGCAGTTTCTGTGCGTCACTGAATACCTCCAGGCTTTGCCAGCCATTTGTTTTCTGCTGCTGATTAAAAACAGACGTGAACTGATTTGAGCTGCTAATCAACTAAATAGCTTTACAGCCATCTAATTCAGTTGATGGATAGCTTTGTTAGTGGGAGCATAATGGGATATTTTCCTCCCTCTGTCCACTAGGAGGCAGTGTTGGATCCTAAATCCACTGAAGCTCCTGCTCTATGAATCTAAAAAAAAAGCAACATTTTGCAGTGGAAGAGCAAATAACACAGAGTGTGAGTCATGTTTTTGCTTTTCCTGCATGTTTTGTCCCCATGATTCTGATAAACGAGGTTTTTCTTTTGTTCTTAAACGTCTCTTGGCATTAAGCCAGTTTTAAAGTTGGCATTAAGTCGCTTTGTTTCCAACATTTTGCCACCCACACACAGTTTGTTTCCATTTCTTTAGCTGCAGCTACAAAAAATTTAAGTTTTCAGTTTGAGAATACTTAGAGCAGAAGGTCTAAAAGCAGAACACTTCACCTGTTTGCTCATGGTGCACAGAGCTTAAAATATCCATTTTTGAAGTATTATATCAAGACTTTTGGATGCGTTCCTGCTGAAACGCATCTTATCGTTGGAGCTGAAGCCCTGCTTTCCGTTAAGCTGTTATTTTTGGTGCTTGTCACAATTTCAACTGGAAAAAAGTGGGAACAAATTGTGTCCTTTTTTTTTTTTTTTTTTTTTTTTTTTTGTCAGACTGGAGAGAAAAAACAGATTAAAGCCTGAAAATGGAGAACGACTGAAGTAGGCTTTCAGATCACACAAGAAAGTTTGATTTCAAACGTTTTGCACAGGGAATTGGGGTCTTTTTATAGTAAAATTTGACTTTTAGTTTAGGGAATTAAAGAAACAGATCGTTAATAATTGATTAAAAATACATTTTTTAAATTGTATCCTGGTTTCAATTTTTATTTTCCAGAATATGACGATTTAAATTTCACATCTGCAAAAAAAAGTTTTATTTTTCCACTGGATTTGTGTGTTAAATCATCAAAATCTTACATCAGAACTGGATTGACTCAGCTTAGATAAAATAAGCTGAAAAAATATACAAAAATAAACATTTATTTTAGAATATATAAACAAACAGATGCAATCTAAAAACAATAATTATGGGAACTTAAGGCCAATTTAATGGAGTTTTTCCCTGCAAGATTGCATTTGGATGTTTTTGTAGGCTAACATCAGATTTATTTTGTGTGTACACAAACATATTTCAGTGAATGTGTAAATAAGAAGAGGCGTTTTAGTTGCTTATACCTCTGTTTTGTTCTTTTTTTTTTTTTTACCAGAGCGTTTCAATAAGAAAGAGCAGTTTATCCTGGCTGACAGTTTTAATGTTTGCAGATGGTTGAGCTGCTCTTGTTTCAGTGTAAATATGGGATTTGAGGCTGAAAGCAGGAACGTTAAACTTTACTTGAGTTTGTTTTCTTTTCCCATACTGTCCTGCTGCCATAGTGAGAGCAGAAACAACACAAGACCATAATTTCCCAGAGGCGTGACATGAGAATGGAGGAGTCAACGGTGCCTTCAGGGTCACCTCCGAGACCTCCCCTTCACAGCGCCTAAGCTAGTTTTTTTTAGCTGACTGTCAAGAGTCGGAAAACATTTACTTATAAGGATCACAGTAGGAATGCTTTATGTTGACAAAAACCTGAAAAGCAGCGTGAGTTTGTTTTGGTTTACATCATTATTGAGTCATTACTAGAAATCTGAAAACACCAGTATGTAAATAATGGAACTTCACAGAAAATTTGACGGCTAAAATATAATTTATTTTAACTAGAGTGTAGGTATTTTTTAGTCTTTTAAAAGGCTTACTTTTAAAATTATTTTAAATTAGGTCATATTTTTGCTAATTTATCCTATTAGTTGTTTGTAATTTGTGTTATTTATTTTAAAATACTGATTTCTTCTTGCTGTAGCTTGTATGTAAATATTATTCCAGTAATGTGTAAACATGATAGAAAACAGTATTTTTGATCAACATTTTAATTTTGAATTGGCTTTACTAATGCAGTTACATTTGAAACAAATTATTTTTATTTTGTGAATTGTAATGTAAATTAATACATTTATTCAATTTTAAAGGGCTTTTCATGGGGTTTGGCATAATTTCATTTATTTACTTTGTTTGTAGTTCCATTTTGTCACCTTCCTAAAATAAGGAAGGTGTTGCCAAAAGATGATTTAGGCAAAAAAAAGAAGAACGTTTTGGCAGAAAATAATTGGCCATTATTTTAGGATAGTTACGATTTGGTATTAGTTGTTTTTATTTCTTTAAGATATTTTTTAGTTTTAAAGGGTTTTATGGGGTTTTGATATAAATGTATTTATTTGGCTATAGGGAAATAATATCAAGTTAAAATCTAGTATTTTTTGATTAATCATTTTGTTTTGTTTTTTTAAATAATTGTTACATTTTGTATTTTTAGATAATTAAACATAAAAACTGAAAGTCACGGAATTAATTCAGAAAAGTGGAAAACGTACAAAAAATATATAAACTATAAAACTTATTGAGATTACTTATTAAACATGGCGATTTACGTTCCGACCGTTGGATTTGAGTCGTTTCCTGGCCGAGTTGTCGTGTTTCCGACGTTCGTGAAGGCCTCACGAGGCAAGTGGGCGGAACTTGTCGTGAGTCACGCTGATCCTGAACGCCCCAGACCGCAGGATGATCCGGCAGAGCTGATTTACCGTCAGTCGGAGCCGAAGCAGCTGCCGCGCTTCGCTTTGGACCAAAGAAACCCAGAACCGACTAAAAAAAAACACAAAACAAACCTGCGGATAAAGATGCTTCTTCCGCCGCTGTGACCCGCCGACCCACCGCCGAGCCTCCATGGTCTTTTCCCCGGGGATGCTAACCGAGGCGGGCAGCGTCAAGCCGGGACAGCTGCTCGAGATGTTCGACTCGTCGTGGAAGGTTCGGAGCATTTGGGACGGGGTGAAGCTGGAGGTGGTGGAGGACCGCAGCCCGGTGGTCCTGCACAGCTTCACCCATCTGGACCCGGACCTGCCCCTGGTCGAGGTGAGGAGGAGGAAGAGACTCCGGCCCTTTAGAGTAGCTGGTTCTGTTTGTTGTGACTGGGAGAACTGAGAGTTTAGTGGGTCTAAATTGGACTTTTTAGGTTAATTTAAACAAAAACAACAAAAAAAAAGCCTTTGATTTTTGTTTTTCTGGCTGTAATTAACGCACTCTTATGTTTTCCACTAGGAGGTGTTCTGATTTTCTCTGAGGTTCTGGTGTAACAGGACGGTGATAAATAATAGCAGATCATAAATACAGCTGCTCCTACGCTGGCACGGGCCTGCAGTTACAGCATGACTTGCTTTTCTGCAGCTTTCGCCCTTGTGGTTCTCTCCCTCCTCTGCTCTGTCATTCAGTTAAACCACAGCTGAAAGCCCCCTGCAGCTGCTTCCCTCAAATGTCGCGAAACCTACAGGTTCTCTTTACATTCACGGTGCCCATATAGGTCAGATCTACTGTTTGAATCTAGTTGTTTTGAAATATTTGCGCTTTAAAGGTGAGTAGTGTATAGGGGAACTCCAAGTGAGCTCTGACCTTCTCTCTGCACTCACCAGGTATTGTTGCTAAAAATGATCAACGGAAATAGAAATTATGAACATTTCCAGCCCAAAAAGTCAGCATTTTAACCTGCTTCATATGTTTTCTTTGCTCTTGAACCTGAAACAAAAATATAGCTTCTAAATTTTTATTGTTAGTTCCTCGATTAAAAAGTTTCCTTCAGTTTACTTTTTAAATTTTTTTGTCGATTTTTAGATTCAAGTTCATTGATTGCTGTTTACCATTATGCGAATTTACTATTTCATTGGGCAAAAAAGGGGAAATGGACATATATATATATTTGAAGAATATATGCGGTAAAAATGGATGTATCTGGGGAAAAAAATTATATAATCTAAAAACTAGAAATATTAATTTATATATATATATATGTGTGTGTATTATTTGAAAATGTATATATACAATGTAATTTGAAAAAATATATAATCTAATTTGGAAAAATATTATTTGAAAAAGATATACATATAAAGTAATTGGAAAGAAATATAATTTGGATATATATATATATATGTATATATATATATATACATGCACAAAATTTTAAAAATTATTTTGAGAAAATCATGTATTTTTAAAAAATTGTGAGAGAGATTTGCATTATATTATTCTATTAATTGGTATTAATTTTTATATTCATGCTGGTGCTGATCTCTGGTCTACAGCTGAAGCAAAATGACAATTTGATAACAGGAAGGAATAATGGTCCTCAAAGAAAACCACTGGCCTTATTGCGGTTTCTCCCTTTATTTTGATTATAAACCTGAAGATCAGTTGCTTGCCGATTTGCTGGTAATTGGCCGACTGATGTGTCGATCTGTTTTCGTGCCTCCTGTGGCTCCATGTGTTGGTCTGCTGGAGAAAATCCATGCAAGCAGACATAAATCCATCCAGAAAATTCCCAGCTTTAATTACAGGGATCAGCTGCTGTAAAGTGATTAACGATGAACGAAAAGTAAACAAACAGAGCCTGTGTTAATATTTGTGTTTACAAAATAATCAGCTTGTATTTCATACATGAAAACAGCAATTATAGTGACAGCTGCTAGATAAAATAGCACGTTATTACAGTTATGATAGTTTATCTTTAAAGCTAATCAATAGACTTAAGCAAACATGTGGACTGATCACTTGCTAAATTTATTAGTAGTTGTCAGATAAACATCCTTAATTAACTAAATAGTGTCTCTTTTTGCTGTGAGACGATAACAATATATTGATATTTGCTCTGGTTCAGCAAATAGCACTACCTAAAATCTAGTAAAGGTGGAGCTGTTTTTAATTTCCCAAGATATGGCTCCACCTAAAAGGCTGTTCAGAAGAAAAATAAAGCAATAAATAAGGAAAAACTTTACATCTCAGGGGTAAAATAAAAGAAAAACAAGACATGAGAGGTTGAAAGATGCACTATGGTTTATGATGTTCCAGTTGTTATTAATCAAAAGTAAACAAATGGGGTTGATTTAAGTGGTCTCTGCTTCAGCAGTTTTGCAGTTTTCATGAAGTTTTTTCCAGATTTAAGGAGCATAAACACTCAATGCTGCTTCTCCACTTTTGGTTCTGACCAGAACCAGATTAGAACCAGTTGAAACGACAACAGATTTTTAAAGTGCCCTAGCGCTCAGCAATTTAGTGATTCGTAAACCAACAACGGTATTTTAAAGTCTATCCTCTGAGCTACGGGGAGACGGCGTAGGGACTTTGGAACTGGGGTGATGTGCTCCATCTTCCTGGTTTTCGTCAGAACACCAGCAGCAGCCGTTATTTTTTTTTAGGCAGATCTGTGAAGATGCTGTTGCAGAAATCAACACGACTAAAGGTGAACGCATGGATGAGTTTCTTTAATGCTGAGACGCAAGTCCTCTAATCCCGGAAATGTTCTTCAGCTGATAGAAGGCCGACTTTGTAGCTGTCTTTATGTGACTCTGAAGGTTCAGGTCAGAGTCCATCACTACTCCCAGATTATTGGACAAGTTAAACTCTTTTCTAGTTTTAAAAACTGAACATGTGTGCTGACAAAACTTAAGTTCTGTTTTTATTTAGCTGGGAAAAGATAAGACAAATCCACACATTGGTTTATTCTAAGCATCTTCTCACCCGTTGACATCTTAACATAGAGCTGTACGTCATCTGCATAGTTATAGTAACTGATCTACTTGTTATAATCAGAGGCAGTGTGAGCATGTGGGTATTCAATAAAAGGAGCCCCAGGACGCAACCTTGAGGAACCCCTCATACAATTACATGTTACACTATTAATCAGGATGTGAATCTTTTTCTAACCGCTTGATTTTATTGCTTAGTCGTCGCAAAAGTCTAAAAAGCAACAGAAAAATGAAACGGAAACATCATATTTTTAACATTTTAGAGCTGAAACCAAAGAGTTTTTCTCTGGATTTTAGAGATACAACTTGTGCAACACGAGGACGTTCTAGAAGAAACTGTCTGGGTTCACTCAGAGCTTATCTTGCTTTTAGAGACTGGATGATGTAAATGCCAGAGCCTCCCAGAGTCATTGTGGGTTAACGTTACAGAACTGTGTGTGTGTGTGTGTGAGGAAGACACTTTAATTAACAGATGATTCAGAGATGGACCAGCGGTTTCTTGTATCTAGTGTCTTGTTGAACATGTAGCGTGACGCGGCTGTGGGAGTGTTCCCTTCTGCCAAAGTCCAGATTAATTTAACAGCCTTTCTACGTCTTCATCCAAGTCTGAGTAGTTACGGTGGAAAAAATAAAATGATGCATGAAGAAAGTTGTTAAGTTTCCATACTTTATTCCTTATAGCATTACCTAACAGGCAAAAAACTTCTGATAAAGTGCTTAATAGATGGATTTTAAATGCAAAACACGTCATTGTCATATAATACCTCAGCTTTTTGTTTGATTTTTTTTTTTTTTTTAGATTGTTTGAGAGAAACAGGCTCTCTTTCATAGTAAAAAGCCAATTTTTAGACACCTTTAGCTCAGTGTTTTATATTAACGCCTAATTCAAAGCATCAAAACCTCAATTTGAGTTTTCTTTTTTACATGAAATGATAATTTAGAGACAGTTTGTACTTTTTTGTGCCAGTGTAAGATTAAAACAGACTTCTTTGGACTGATTCTGACTAGAAATGATTTGTTTTACTCTTCATGAGGTGTTTCCTGCTTGATTAGATAAAAAGGTTAGAGCGGAGCGTCCACCGGGATAAAACGTTCTGCTTGGACTCTCCATCAGATCCAGACCGGTTTATCAGAACCTCCCGTTGGTTACTCCTGCTAACCTGTTGTTACTCCCATCTAATCCTCTGCTTTAACACCAATTATCCCACTCCCTACGGTGGCCCAGGAGGGATCCTCAACAACCGGTGGCTTTCTTTTGCCTCCTGCTGCTCAGCTTTATTCGATGCAAAGGTCGCGTTACGCCGCGAGGCCCGGTGTGGCCGAGTTGGGCTTTGTGCGTACAGCGACGACGTTTGGCTGGATCAGGTGGCTTTCGTACGAACCTTTGATGTCTGATAACATTTTCATTGTTGGTGATTCTGTGTATGAACTGAACATCAGTGATCCGTGTGGTTCAGATTCTGCTTTTGTCTGCGTTTGATTTCATTTAGTCACGTCTGCCAACATCGTCAAGCCAGATGTATTCATGGGCCGAAAGAAATGGAGAGAAAAAAAAAAAAAAATATTAAATGCATTAAATGAAACCCACCAATTGTTCCGATGCTTTTAGGTTCAATTCAGCAAATTTATTCTCAAAATTTGAGTCAAAAACTCTTGCTGTGTTTAGTTGAGTTTAATAAATTAAATAAAAAAAAGTCGGCTTTTCAGTAAAAGTCTCTGGAAAGACGTGGTTTTACTTACAGCTACGTTGGAAAAAGACAAATACTTTGTGTCACATTTAACTTTTTCCATTGGAATAACATTAAGCCGTTAATAATGCAAGTTCACTCTCAAAAACAAATAAACATAAATTTTGTAAAAAACACTTAGTCCTGGAACTGGAAGACATTTAAAATATCCAAAATAAAACACAATAGTCAAAAACAATAAATAAAAATCACACACAACCGAAACCATAATGGTGTCTCTGTGAACAAAATTGCCCTTCAAAAAACATCAACCATCAGAATTGAAATGATTGATCTCATTTAATTGATTAATTGATCCATTCCTGGTGAGCGGTAGTGTAAGTGACGGTGAAATCGGACTCTCGCTCTTCCTGTCTCTATTTTCTGGGCCAATGATGACTCAGCCAGCAGTTCCCAGATGAACCCAACAACACAGTATGACTCCACTTATCCCAGAGGGAAGAAATAACCCCGAACACAATCAAAAAAATAAAGCACAGTGTCTTATTACAGAACAGCACACATAATTAAGCTTCCCTTGATGTCCCGTGGGTGTACGTTGCTCTGTGTGTTTTCACCGAGCTCCTCCACATTATCTGGAGCTTAAAAAAAAAAAAAGTCACAAAGTTGAGTCAGTTTCCTACTGCTAAGAAGTGATTCTGCTGCTTATTTAATGCAGGGGTGTCCAAATTTGTCACATGGGCCAAAGAAAAGAGAGAAAACTAAAAATCAAGCAAATGAAGTAGTAATTTTTTGTTGCTGTTTTTGTGGAAATAAAGAGGTTATTCGCAGTTCATCTTAAATATTTAGCAGTTTTGTTACATTCTAAGAAAGGCATCTTGTTATCAAATTCTTTTTGGCTCAATATAACAAATGTATTCTCACTTATAAGAACAGAATTTTTTAGTCATGGCTAATGATGACTAGCATTGGTTTTAGCTGTTAAGGTGTCAACATAATGCTCAAAATCTTAAATGTCCGTTTGCTATATAAAAGAAAAAGGGACATATATCTTTGCTACCAATTGTCAACACAATGGCAACTAGATAACAAGGTCAGGAAAACGTTTTAATTAAGAAAAAAATAGTGAGGGAGAGGGAAGTAGTTCAGTTATGCTAGCTTGACTATGACAACCTTAACATGTAGATGTGCTGTGGAATTTGGTCTTTTTCAGTTCAGTTAGGAAATCAAAAAAAGGCCACTTACACACACCAACTCCGACAGATCATCAGTAGAGCTGGTGTTTAACTTAGCTAATCGACCACCGCTGCGTTAGCTTGGCTAATAGCAGCGCCAGCTAATCTACTACAGTGATCACTTAATATTCGCAAAATAAAACTGTAAAAGACTGAATGTTCTGTTCTTTGTGTGAGAAATGTTTGAGAAAAAGGAGGCTTTGAGTTGTTCAACGTTTTTTCTGCGTTATTTCTCCTTTGCTGTGGCGCACTGCACTAAATTAATACTACCTACATCTCCAGTTTTATTTTGTTAATGGAGTTGTTCTGTCGCTGTAGCCCAAAGAATCCTCATTTTGCCTTTCGGTGTTGTGTACAAGCGCAAGAGAGGTCCATATTTAGCCAAATTCAGAAAATAAAGTAAAAGCCCATTTTGGTGCAGCAAAGTCAGTAAAATCTCTGGATAAACATGGATCTACTTAATATAAGCATAGATCCAGCTTAGTTATAAAAAGACAAACACTTTGTGTTAAAAATAACTTTTTCCAACATGAGAAAAGGATGTTGGTAATAATTTCACCCTGGCTTAAAAATAAAATGCCAATTTGTATCATTCTCAAACTGTGTTTGGGGGGCCACACAACCTCAGTCCAAGGGCCACAAATGGCCCCCAAGCCGCACTTTGGACACTGATTTAATGACTGGAACATGAGCAGCAGGAGCGGGACTCTGCACAGAGGGGCTTTTGTTTCAAAGCAGCCGAATCCAAGCGTAAAAAAAAAAAAAGAAAAGAAAAATCGGACAGCTGCAAGAATGTGACGGTCTGGAAAGTTCCTTAATTCTTCCTGCTTCCTTAAACGAAGATTTGAAGATGCGTGTGTGAAGATGTGTGTGTTCTGAGTCGGCTGGAGGAGAAGGTTCTGGAGGGATTTGATTTGATTCAGCGGGATTATATTGCTTCTCCTAGGGGGTGGAGAGGTTTTGTGTTTCCCTCCAGCTTCATTTAATGCTCCGGTTCTGGTTCTCCTGATTCAAACATGTGACCGGCGCTGTGGATCCAATTTAAAGTGAATGTTTTTCATCTTTCTGGTGTCCATGATAGCCGACGCTATGAAAAAAAAAGTTTTTATTCAATATTAGCCTTTAAATTGCCGTAAAATTTGAACCAAAAGTTCACCAGACACACACCTGCAGTTTTTGTTAAAGTTTTATAATTTTTTATTGAAAGAATCAGATTTTTTCTTTTGCTTGACTGTTATTTTTTGTTAATCATATATATTATTGTCATTTTGGTCCTTAAAATATCGAAATTTCTGCTTAACTTTATATTTTGGCCCATCTGATGATGTAAGTTTTAAGTATTAAATGATTGAGAAGTTGACCACTCGGTACTTTGATATCCTTTTTACCAAATACTTTTTTACTCTTGGTTTAACAATTTCTTGGACGGCTACTTTTCACTTTTACTTGAGTAAAAATATGTTGACGTAGTGCTACTCTTACTTGGGTACATTTTTTGGGTACTCTACCCACCTCTGCTGATCACTAACTTTCACTGATTAATATAGTATTGATGGACGGAAGGTTTCCTGGTTTCGGAGAACCCCCAGGCTGTGTGTTTAGGTCCCAGAAGAGGACGTGAAGGTTTGTTTACCCTCGTTTTCTACCCTGTCGCCCCCCTTCCAGATGACCTCACCTCCATTCGGCGCTCATTGTTGTCGAGGGGAAGTCTCTGGTTTGTGCTCCAGGGCCTCAGCGTTGGCTTTGTTCAGCTGTTTACTGCTTCGGGGGGGGGAAGGGGTTAGTGTTGCCTCTCTGCAGCGGGGGTTTCCCTGCACACACACATTTAGTTTCTGCCTCACAGGGGCTTTCTAGCCATGCAAGCAGGTGTGTTTATTTTCTCTCCATGAGCTTTGGCAGACCCCCTGCCGACGCTCCCAGAGCGCTGCTTGGCTCAGAGCGAAGGGTTTTCCCTTTTTCCCAGAACGTCAGTGTTGGACAGAACCAGAACCAGGTGGCTGCGGTTATAAAGACATCAGATATAAAAGCAGATGTTTTGTAATGTAAAACTTTTTTTAATACAAGATGGTGGATGGAACGGATGGATCCATTTGCCAACTGATTATTTTAGCAACCGATTAATCGATTGTTCTGAGGATTAATCGGATAAAATCGGCACATTCTTCAGCTTTTTTATTTAATAACTTAAGCTTTTTTACACGCTGTTAGAAATACATTAAAAGACATAAATAAACCAGTTAATTCCTTTATTTAAATAAGAAAATAAACATTCTGTTGCCTAAAATGCAATGACATAGCATTAACTGAGTGAATATTTGATCATTTGTAGCAAAGAAAGCATCTGCAGATAAAAAATGCGGTTTACTAAAATGTTGATTATTATTTGGATCAATAATTTGAGAGATAAAGATTCGTAATGGTTTTTTTTTTCAGAATTTGAACCAGGTGAAGCTAAACTTTGCCACTTGAGGAGCTCTAGGTAGAACATCCAATATTAATAACAGCATTATTAATATTGGATATCAATATCGGCCCAAATTTTCATATCAGTCACCTCCACTTGTAATGCATTTCTAATATTGTATAAAAAGGCTTAATTGAAAAATATTTTTTTAATCCGATTAATTGATTGCCGTCCTTTGCCATTTTTTTATCAACTTTTTCCAAACAAGATTTGCAGCCGACAAAGGAAATAATTTTGTAATTTTCCGAAGCAGTTTGGATTTGGTCCGCATGACGATACGGCTCGATTGGTTCCCATCAGTCGGATGAAACTTTGATGAAATTCTTGAGTTGCTCTGCCAGTAACGTCTGGTTAAGTTTTCTACGTTTGGGCGGCTTTCAAAGTGCCGTTTTCCTGTTTGTAGCCAGGAAGGTGGATGAAGATCTGAGTCACGCTGAAGGAATGTGAGACCAGCTCGTCGTCATCACCATCATGTCCAAACTGCACCTTTCAGATTCGAGTTCATCAAACTATCGAGGAAGCGTTGGCGGACTGCCTTTGTGGTGGCTACATAGGAAACTTTTAGCAGCTTTTTAGGTAGCTTCAGGTGACACTTTGAAAGTGCAGAGTTCTGTGTTTGTTTAGCGGCGGAGGCTGATCATGGAAACAGCAGGAATGAATAGGAGCTTTATATCAGGATCGGCGCGGGGCGCTGCCCTTGAGCTCTCTGTGTGTTGGAGGGTTTGAAGTGATAGCAGCCTCTGTGGTTTGCTTGATAAGCAGCTCCCTGCTGCCCAGGCCTTCGGCTGCAGCTGCTTCTTCACAATGAGCAGAATTTACAGAACTTTGTTTCTGCTCTCCTCGTTTATCAGGAGTGTTTTTCTGCAGCTGATTTGGAAGACAAAATGTCTCTCATCCCTTTTAGAGCTGCTTAAGAGCTCCATCTTATTTCTTTTAATTTGGATACTTCTGCCTTAGAGCTGACAAAAAAACCCAAAAAACCTGGAAAATTAAGTGGAAGGAAAAACTGTGCCAGAAAAGGAAAATTCTAAATTTTTGCTACTTTATGCTGAACAAAATGTTCAACTTAATTTTAAGAACAACATTGGGGTTTATGTCTTTTATATTGGGTAATTCTGACTTACAACCGACAAAAACCCAACATTTGGAAAATTAAGTGGAAGGAAAAACATTGCCAGAAAAAGATATCTTACATTTCTGCTTCTTTGTACTCGAACATATTTGATGCAATTTTAATCACAAAACTGGTGGTTATTATAATTTGTGGGCTACAGCGGACATAAAACCCCCAAACACCTGCAAAATTAAGTGGAAGGAAAAACTGTGCCAAAAAAAGCATGCCATGTTTTTCCTACTTTGTGCTGGAAAAAATGTTTAATGTAATTTTAATAACAAAACTGGTATTTATTGCCTTCAATTTTGATCCTTCTGTCCTTCTGTTGACAAAAACTCAGCACATGGAAAATTAAGTGGAAGGAAAAAAATGTGCCTGGACAAAAAAAGTTATCTTACATTAATGCCACTTCATGCTGGAAGAAGTATTTGGTAATGAAACTGTTATTCATTTCTTTTCATTTTGCTGATTCTGACTCACCGCAGATGAAAGCCCAAAACTTGGAAAATAAGGTGGAAAGAAAAACTGCCATGTCTTTATCTTTAACTCGATGTTTTTGACCATTTTTGAGGAAAATGTGCAATAAACTCACAGGAAAAATGCAGGGATATGTTGATGTCTGTAGGAATTTCACAGATTTGTGAAAAACTGGTGGGACTTATTGATGTAATCTGGAGTCTAGAGGGCCACATAGAAGGTTATGGGGGGCCCAGATTTGGCCCCCGGGCCTCGAGTTTGGCACATCAGCCTTTGTAAAAAAGAGTACATTAATAAAAAAAAAAAAAAGATACATCTCAAGCGCTTTATAATTCGTCTGCTTTGATACCATTCAACTCTCTAAATTAGAACTTGTTTCCATGGTAACAGACGGAGCAACTTGGCACAGGCAGTGCTGTTGCTGAACAGATCCTGAACATTAACACAAAAAAAAAAAAAGAAGTGCCAGTGTGTTTTCATAGCTGGACTCTGATGACTAACATGAAGTGAACATGATGTTCCTGCTTCCCTCTCCTGGTGGTTCTGTGTGGTTCTGTGTGGTTCTGTGTGGTTCTGTGAGGTCTGACCGCTGATTGGAAACACGTTGCTCTGTGATTAAACTGGGAACAAAACCAGCTTTTATATTTCAAACTGGGTTCAGTTGTCTCTTTATTTCAGAGATTTGAGACATCCCTATTTGCACTCATGTTAAAAGAGGAATTTTCTAGAGGAATTAACAATATTTGCTTTAGATTTTATTGTTAAAAATGCTTCTTTGTTTTGTTTTTAAACATCGAATCTGACTAAAGTTGTAACTAAGCGCTCCAGATGTGAGAACGTTCCGGGTTCATGGTTTTATTTCCATTCGGAGCACATCTGCATCACACTATTTTAATAATTTAAAACAAAGTTCATAGTGGATTAAAAGGAAGAAAATAAACCAAATGATGAAACTGAACCAGAGACATGAAAAAAATGTTTGAAGATTAAAAACATTATTTTGAAACTTAAAAAAAAAAAAAGATTTAAAGCTAAAACATCTTTTGATTGTTTGAAACTGAAACAAAAAATGTTAAAACTGAAAAATAATTTTGAAACTGAAAAAAAAAAAATAATAATAATAATAAAACCATAAAACAAATTTTGAACCCAAAAAAAATGTTTGGAGCTGAAAAAAGAAAAAAAAGATTTTGTAACTAAAAAATGTTAAATTATATACTTTCTTTAGTTAATAGAATAAGAAATCTATTCTTACAATGTTGGAATACATATGGACATTTTTTTTAACATTCAATTGTTTCCAAATTTGTATTAAATCAGTTTTTTTCTAATTAGCTCATGAATAAGTTGACTCAACTGAGTCGAGTTTTTTTACTTCTATATTAGGCTCCAGTTGTGAAACACTGATCCAGCTAATTCGTGATGAAACATTCATCACAAATTCAATCCTTTATTTTAGAATAACTTTACTTTTCTCCATGTTTTCGGGAGAACGAGGAGGGGAGAAACTATTGTTGCAGCCTACAGAGGTCACATTCATGCAGCTTCTGCACAGGCTGCAGCTTGTATTGTTGACCCGGTTATCCAGCTAGCTCTGTTTGGTAACCTGCTATTGTCGTTTATGCATGGCCGCACACATGATTCACAAAGCGTGACTCAGAGCACAGCGAGCAAACGAAAAGAGAGCGCAGCCGGGTCACACAGATGGCCGTGATTAAAGGCTTCACGTTTCAACGTTCCGCACCAGAACCAGCGCTCTCTAATCTGCATTAAACTGCTCCTCGAAAGCCGACTCGTCTTGTCAAAATGTCAGTGTGGACCTCAGCTTTTTCTGACACACGACCATTTAACCCATTTAACTAACACTCGCGGACCACCAAACTTGAAATTAACACAACATCTTAATGTATACAAGTGAAAATATTACTCTTAACTCACTTAATGTTGTTTTCTTTGTTCATCCTAATGAGAAGGGTGGCGCCGTTTGGTAAACGTGACTGGTCACGACAAAACCATGAACACGTCACTCCGGATGTTTTATTTATAGATTCAAAAAGTGTTAATTCTAAGCTGCCCAATGATGTCAAACACATGGAAATCAAAAAAGAAGCTGTTCTATACTGCTAAAGGTTGAGTGCATTAATAACATTTTAGGGTTATTTGTAGTCAAGAAGCACAACTAAAGCTTTGGCAGAAACAAAAATCCTCTTCTGCAACATCATATAAAACATTACCCCCCTATTTCTATCAATCGTATCGATCTATTGTAATTTATTTGCTGACTAAATCAAAATAGCAATAGATGTTGATGTGTGAGCAGAGCATTACAAGCAAGCAAAGAGGGAAAAACGAAGAACAGTTCTCACCATCTGTGAGTTGTTCGCAGCACAGAACTGTTCAAAAGAATCAAATCGATAGTGAACTATACCAGTAAGGTATCAATCGACTTCTTCCGGTTTTACGCAGAAAATCTGTTGAAGAATAACTCTAAACCACTCCCATTTTTCTTTATTCTTGCGCTCCGTCAGCTGCGCTACACACAGACTCGCTGCCATAGCAATTAACAACGCCACTAACTGTATCATGATTTGACACCAAAAAACACTCAAACATTTCCCACACAAAGAACAGAACATTCAGTCTGTTTTATGTTTTTTAGGCTTGATGTTTATTTTGCGATTATTAATAATAAACATGAAGTCTGTGGTAGATTAGCTACTGCTGCTGTTATCTAATCTAGCACAGCTGTGGTTGATTAGCTAACTTAAATACGTGCTGGACTGATGGTCCGTGAGAGTTGGTGTGTGTAGGTCGTCTTTTTTTATTTTGTAACTGAACCGTAGCGCACTGAACTCCAAATTACATCTACATGTTAAGGTTGTCAAAGTCAAGCTAGCATAACTGACTTTCTTTCCTCTCCATTGCTATTTTTTGCTTAGTTAAAACCTTGTTATCTAGTTGTAGTGTTGACAATTAGTAGCAAAGCACTAAGTCCATTTTTCTTTGATATATCAGGTGTACTTTTAAGATTTAGCATGATATATTAATAACTTGGCAGCTAAAACCAATGCTAGTCGTCGTCGGGGAGCAGCTTTTTGCCCTCCAGCAGGAAGCTGGGGGACGGGATCTTCCATGTGTGACGTCTTGCTGCAAGGCATCTATAAGTAATCCTTCAAATTGTTTTCTTTCCACCCGTATCTTCAGTTTTTCTTTTGCGTGACCATTATTATTTTTAAACACAATTCCTTGGTAAGCTAACTGTAAGCGTTGCATTCTGAGCTCAAATCACGACAAATAAGCTGATGTTTACATTTACATGCAGTACCTTGCAGGCCACTAGGGGCACCCGCAGACCACCAGAAAAACACTGAGTTAGACTATAACGTCTGTTTTTTATTTTTTTAGAGCTCGACGCAGGAGATCGGCGAGGAGGCGGAGGAGGATGCCATCTTCACCATCACCTTGAGGAAGATGCAACTCCACCAGTCGGCCAGCAAGGGGCAGCGTTGGCTGGGTGTGGACACGGACTCCGCCCTGAGCCTCTACGAGACGTGCAAGGTGCGGACCATCAAGGCCGGCACGCTGGAGAGGCTGGTGGAGTACATGGTGTCGGCCTTCAGGGGCAAAGACTCCACCTACGTCACCATCTTCCTCTGCACCTACCGATCCTTCGCCACCACCAAGCAGGTGCTGGATCTCCTGCTCAACAGGTAAGGAAAACCTGCTGCTAGCCCTCAAACTGCACGCTTAATGAGAGAGCTGAAACTGCTGAGTCATGAGAGAACAGAGTTAGGGTTGCCATGGAGATGCCCGCTTTTTCTGGGGAGCGGAGGGAGCCACAGGCAGACAAAAGCTTATCTAAATCAAATCAGATTCACCTTATTTTAGTAAATTAACAACATTACAAATTAGAAAACACAAAACCAACCAGTAGTTTACCAATAAAAGTAAAGACTGAAGCCAATCTCCAAGTTTAAACTTTCCGGCCCTAAATCAGACTAAATCGACTGTCCACAAGTACACATACTCACATTACATGCATACATGGTTGCACAATACATATATACATAGCTTTTATAATTGTACATTTTAAGGCTTTTTTAAAACTCACTAAGAAAGCACATAATTTGAAATCAACCTTCAGTTCATTCCATAGTTATACGCCAATAACTGAAACGCATCTGGACTTCACTTTACTTTTTCTTTAGCATGTTCAAGTATTAACAAACCTCGTAAATTGTATTTGCTCTCTCCTAACTTAAATAATTTCTGAATACCATAAATTATTTATTGTTCAGTGCTTTATACATCGTTTCCAGTATTTTTAGACAAATATTGTCTTTAAATTTTAAAGTATTCCTTTCAATTAATCCTACTTTATTAATGAGACTAATAGCTTTTCATTATCAAACTACTATATATCTAATTATCCCTCAAACAGTCATCTTGAAAAAACTGCAGGAAACTGTTAAATCTTGAAGGAGACTTATGATGCAAAATTCATTTTTTGCACATTTTCGTACTTTCATTCGGGTTTCTGCTGCTTCTAAAAAAACACCCAATCATTTTTTGGCACTAAGTTAATGTTTTTTGTTGTGTGGAAAATGAGCCATATCATGATGTTCCTGATAAACAGATGTCATTTTTCTTGGTCTCTGGCATAAAATTGATCTCATGTGCTTTCAGGTACGCCAGACTCCAAAACGTTCCTGCAGCTTCTGCACACAGAGTCTCCCAGGACGACTGCACGGAGCTGAGGAAGTGAGTGTCAACTGTTTCTGCTCGAATTCAACTAAAAAACCAGTTAATTAGCTGATAATCAGTGGAATAAATCCCTAAGACGAAACCTTTACTCCATCACAAAGGGGCCACTATCGCCAAACAGCTCGTCTCTGTTGTTGACGTCTTTGTTCTGGACACATTCTTTAGTTTTTTTTATTGTAGATTTGTTTATATCTGAGCCTGCAGTTGATGAACAGCTGATTGTAAGACGTCCGGGGGAAAAAAAACTCATTCCACTCTCTTCCCACTTTTCCTTTCCTAGTGTGGGCTTTTTGGAGTTTCAACCACGGATGCATGCAGGAATCCAGTGGTTAGACCGAAGAACGTGTTCGTAGCAGCAGAAATTAGTTAATTTGATACAGACAGATGTTTAATGTAGAGTTGGGCGATAAGTAGAGTTTATTGATTAATCTAATTTTTTATTTTTGAAGATTTACGTTTTTGGATTTTTTTTCCACCAGTGCAGTTCAGAGTGATGTTGACGCGCGTCGGGCCGCCATCTTGTTTAACAAGCATGTTTTACAGTTTCTATTTATTTGAATTCAGGTCAACTCTATAACAAAATATAAAGGCCAGCTTATGATTTTTTTCCTTTAATTACAAAGATGAAGTCAGAATATTACAAGAATACAGTAGTTTGACAACAAAGTTGACAAAAAAAACAAGATAAAATAGAAATATAAGAATAAAGTCACAATATTAGGAAAACTAATAAAAAATATTTTAAAAAAATGTGAAATTTGGATTATTTTTCTCATTAAAACAACTTTTTCCTCGTCATTTTAACATGTTTTTTTCTGGTAAAATTGCTTTTTTTTCCCTGCTAATAAGAAGACTTTATCGTAATTGAACAAAAAATTTCATAACTTGGCCCTAATATATTTTTGAGAATATTTTTTGTAATTTCTTTTTTTAGAAAAAAAAGTGAACAAAATAAAGAAATAAATTTATTTTTTTTAAATAGATAAAATCAGATCTATAAAAGAAAAACATCTGAGATTTTATTATTAAGCCCTAGGTCGACACGGCAGAAAACACAAAACTTTCCTAAGCAAATATCTAGAGCAAATATTTTAGCACACTTTAAAAAAGACAAAACTAACTTGCAATTATAGGAGCTTGTTTTAAGTAAATAGTTCCTTAGATTATTTCACCTCGAACAAAATATTTTCCCCATATAATAAAGAATTCATCTGCCAGTGAAACTCGTACGTTTAATCAATATTAACTCAAAACAAGCTCCTATTCTTTGCAGAAAAGTTACTTGTAAGTTAGTTTTGCCTTATTTTAAGTACTAAGGCATTTGCAGTTTAACCTAAACTGAAATATTTGGTAATATTTTGTGTTTTTGCAGTGAATGTGCCACCAGATTTTTGTTTAATAATGTTATTTGTGCGTTTCAGCACCGTCTCGTCCATCCTGGGCGCGTGGTTGGACCAGTACTCCGAGGATTTCTGGAGCCCTCCGAACTACGAATGTCTGCACCAACTCATGGCCTACCTCCACCTCCACTTCCCCGGCTCGGACCTGGAGCGCCGCGCCCGCAACCTGCTGGCCCACTTCCACCGCCGACAGCAGTGTGAGCCCGATCCCGATGGTATGAAGGCAGGACAGGAGAAGAGAGGGATTTATTTATTTCAAATGATAAAAACAGATGTAGATGAGTTTTAGATGAGTAGGGCTTAGATCAAGCTCAGATGGATGCAGCGTTTTTTTAAAAATACTGTATTTTTCTGTCCAGGGGAACACATTGGCTGCCCGTTCGCCACGCAGGAAGAGAGCGGCTTTGAGGACGAGCTTCCTGCTTTCAGCTTCCTGTCGTTTGACCCCATCATGGTGGCGGAGCAGTTCACGCTCATGGACGCGGTGAGCAGGTTTTCCTTCCCTCGTCAGCAGATTTATTCACGTTGACGTCTGAAAATCAGGTGCAGGAGTTTTGTTGACTTTAATGGAAACTTTTTGATCCAAGAGGGAAAATAGTTCTTCATTTTAATTAGAAACGGAGCTGCATTTACAGACAGTTTTAGGTTTTCTAGGTTTTTTTTTTTCTCCCCTGAAAACCAAATGACAGTGTTATGGTGGGATATTTGATTATAAAATTTCACCCATTACATATCATTTGGAAAAATATAGCTAAATGTTATTTGTTTTGTTTTTTTTCTGTAAGTTTTCTTGGTTTATTTAAATGTTTTACTGTGTAATTAACAGTACCAGGACAGAGTGTGAAGCTGAACAGCAATAAAAGTTTCCTCTGCTGGTTTTTATAATCATAGTGCGTCTTTGCAAAGCTTCTCGCACCTGCAGCCTTTACAACCAAAGAGCCGTTTTTCCCCTCAGTCCAAATAAATTAAAAATTTTACCTGACCTTTAAAAAAAACAAGCAAAAAGCTTATTTTTGATTTGTGTGCTTGTCGTTTTTTTATATTTCAGTTATTATCTTTAAGATTTAAAATAAAGAAAAACATGAAACCACTGCAAAAAAAAAGCTGAATGTTTTTTTTTTCTTTTCTTCAATTGGATGTTATTTGTGCAAAATGATGGGAAAAAAAAAGCACATAAAAGTTTTCAACACAGCAGTCAAAAGTTTTAACACACACAGTAAAAGGCCAACACTCCAAAATGAAAATCACAATAGTCTATATTAATATAAGACTACTATAATATAAGAACAATAATCTAAAGTAATACTATCAATAACACACAATAATTGCAATAGTGTTCAACCGAATAAGAAAAGTGGATCTAAAAACATTACTGCTACATTAAGTGTCATTTTGTTGTGGAAATTCAATGCAGTTGTTTCACCAAAAACTGAAAAACTGCTTAAACCTTCATTTTATTTTATATTTAAAAGCAATAGGTATTTATTAATTTCAGCCTATATTATTAAGAGTTATTAAAGATCAACTATGTCTTCTTCTTTTGCAAAACTACTGTATATACAAATAATCCTTTCTTATCACCCACTAAGTAAACATATTGATTTTTAAAATGTCTATACACTGAGAACAAACTGAAGTCAAATTAATATATTGAATTGAATTTTTCTTAGGTTTTACTATAGGGGAAAAAAGACTGAACGTTGAATAAAGCTAGTAATGACTCTGAAAATGTGGAAAAATTGAGTATTTCTGAATTGTTCTTCATGTCAGCTATTCAGATTAATTAAAATATAAATTTTTATCTCATAACATGAGAAGCAAAACTGATTAAACCCATTTTTTTCCTCTGTATCTTCCTGTTTGGTCAGGATCTGTTCAAGAAGGTGGTGCCGTACCACTGCCTGGGCGGCATTTGGTCTCAGCGGGACAAGAAGGGCAAGGAGCACCTGGCTCCCACCATCCGAGCCACTGTGGCCCAGTTCAACTCGGTGACCAACTGTGTGATCACCACCTGCCTGAGCAACCCTGCGCTGAAGCCCAACCAGAGAGCCCGGTTCATCGAGAGGTGGATCGATGTGGCGCGGGTGAGCCGCACCCGCCTGGAACCGGAAAACATTTCAGATATGCAAAATAAACTAACAAAAACAACAGTAATTAAAATGGATTCTGGAGACCCGTTGACCAAAACTGCATTTCAGAAAATAATAACGACTGTTGTCCAAGTGGAAATTATCGTGCTCATTTTAATTTATCATGATTGCTTATTGTGACAGGATTAACTTTAAGCAGTTGAGCTGCTTCAGAGTTGCTGTTTCCGTTTGTCTCACCGGATCGTTGTTCCCATCAGGAATGTCGGATCCTGAAGAACTTCTCCTCTTTGCGAGCGATCCTCTCCGCCCTGCAGTGCAACTCCATCCACCGCCTGAAGAGGACCTGGGACGAAGTCGCTCGGTAGGTTTGCACTCTGGACTTGGACGGATCTCTCCTGAGGGGATTTCTGACTCTGGTTTCTGCTTCTGTTCACAGGGAAAGCGTCAGAACCTTCCGAGAGCTTTCCGAAATCTTCTCAGACGACAATAACTACTCCTTGAGTCGAGAGCTGCTGGTGAAGGTGAGTCTCGTCTTTTAAACACCGCAGAATAAAAATGCTTGAGAGAAATGAAACAAGTGATAATTACGTAGAAATTAATCCAAATTACTCTAAAGGTCTCACTGGCAGGTCTCAGAATTTGGTGGGGGTTTTCTATGTTGTTGGTGTTACATCAATATTTTAAAGGTTATTTGTAATGCAAAGTTGACCTTTTGTATGTTTTTATACTTCCTTTCCAAGCACTTTAGAAGTTCTTAGCTTTCAAAAACCTCTGGAATTCCCATTGCCTAGCAACCCTAGCAGAGCTCTGCCCGTAACCTAGCAGCCAAAGCTGAGCTCCTGCAAGTTTGGTCAGCTGGTTCTACCGATGTATGCACTGTACAATGGCTGCTGGAAAAGACAAGTGTTTTCTTGTTTACTTACAATCCAGAAACCACTTGTTGTATTTTTTGTTGCTTGTGCAGGAGACTCCACTAATGCTTTTCAAAGAGGTCATCTTTAAATGTCGTTGGTTGAAATTATGAAATTATAAGGTCTAATTTCAGCATTAAAATTACAGCTAACCCGTGAGCTCCATGTTTTCATCATAGACATATAAATCAGTCAGTGCATGTTGCATAACTTGGACCCCTGACAGCTGAGCGGATAGCAGCAGGATGTGACCTCGTCGCTTCACTGCGGCTGTATGAGAACATCCTGCAGAACAGTCGGTGTTCCTGTGGATCTGAGCCAAGTTCTGGGTCGGATCTGAGCTTCCCTGATGCCGTTTAGCGGTTTAATTACAGCTGAATTTTACTTTATTCCAAATAAAACTCAACTATTTCTATCAATTTTTTTCTTTTGTCGGTAAATATAGTTTCTAGTTTATTGGCCTAAATAAAACTTGCAAGACTATTTTTCTTTATTTAATTTAGACTTCTAGAAAAGTCTGTGCAATAAATCGATAACAATATATATTGTGATAGAGATTTATTGTGCGATTAATTGATTTATTGCCTAATAAAGGCAGAGAAAAGCTGAGTTGGTGGAATGAACCAACTAACTCACTCATTCTTTGGTTACCTAGCAACTCACTCATTCTTTGGTTACCTAGCAACAGCCTGTTGAGTAACTGCCGCAGCAGCAGTTTAAAGTTCCGCCACTGTAATAACCGATTAAAAATAAAAAAGCAACAATGTGGAGTGAAAACTTTGGATGAAACGGGAAAAGTCAGATATTTCAAACAAAAAACTGAGCAATAATTATTGATATCTACTGATATGAAATGTTTATATTGACCAGCAGTTTATAAAGTCCTGGTTTCCGTTGACTTAAATAAGGTTTGTGTCTGTTTTGTTTGGTCCGAGCTGCCCAGCTGGACACAGGGAAACTCAGAATCAGTTTTTTGCTGCAGATGTTTTTCAGCCTGAACATCTGGAACAGCTTTCCTCTTTGCAACAATCTGCGGTTCCAGGAAAGCTGACGTGAACTCAGGATCGCATTTTTGTGTAACTTGAGAGCTTAAAGCGGGGGGCCTCCTGTGAGGGAATCCCTGCTGACGTCAGAGGGAGGAAACCCTGTAAATAACGCTGCTGATGGCCGGACTTCAGGGCGTCGCCTCCCTTTCTCTCTATCTCCTCAGTCCAGGCTGCGTTTGCATATAAACAGAGCCTCAGCGACTCTCTCAGGAATTTTTCTTCCCATTTTTCCTTTTCAAGGGTCAACAGACTTTCCCTTTTTTTTTTTTCAGTCTCATAAACTAGCCCTGAACTAGTTTATTTCCTTTAACTCCATGACCTGATTAGCAGGCTTCATGCAATACTTTAAATCCTTGAAAATACTTGAATTTCAACAATGCAAAAACACAAACTCTTGCCAAGTATTTTTGGTGTGGTTTCTAGTTTAAATATCTTAGTGTACGTAAAATAAGACAAACTAACTTATCAGTCATTTTTCAGCAAGTTAAAGGCGTTTTAAGTCAATAACTTCTTAATTTTGATGGAAAAGTTCTAGATCCACTGGCAGATTATTTCACTTATAACATGACAAAATTGTCTTGTTAAGCAAAATTGTCCTTAAGAAAAGATGATGGCTGAGACCAATGCACCAGACTGAGCACTTCTGTGATTGAAATGAACTGAAATAAATGTGAACTGAGCAAATGTGTGTTTGAGTGCATGTTTGTGCATGTTTTGCTTTTAAAGTCTAGGAAACTCCCAACAGACGAAAGGTTGCTAAAACATAAACATGTTGTTGTTTCTGTAGGAGGGAACCTCAAAGTTTGCAACTTTAGAAATCAACCCCAAACGAGCTCAGAGGAGACACCAGCAGCAGAGAGACTTGGTGAGACCCGATTCACGAGGGGAAAAGCTGTTAATGAGCGTCAGAAAACACTGAGAAACAGTATCAGTGCCACCTAGTGGCGGGTGGTGTTACTGCACCCCATCTCATGATTCCTTGTTTCACTCTAGATCTTATGGCAGCATATTAGGGACATACATAGTACAAAACAATAAAATTATGATAATTAAATCATATTACAAGAATAAACTTGTATGAGAATAAAGTAATAATAAGAATAAAGGTGTAATATTATGAGAATAAAGTCAAAATAATACAAGACAGTTGCAATAAAATGAGGATAAAGTCATATTTCAAGAATAAATAAATAAATACAATTACAAGAATAAATCAAAGTTCAAGAATAAATACATAAAATTATTGGGATGAATTCATAATAATAAAAAACAAAGTTATATTTCAAGAATGAAGTCAAAATTATGAGAATAAAGTAATAAAATTACAAGAATAAATTCATAATATTACGAGAATAAAGTCAAAATGATACGAGAATAAAGTCATAAATGATACGAGAATAAAGTCATAAATGTATTCTCATAATACTACAACTTTATTCTCATATTATTTTGAATTTATTTCAGCTTTATTCTTGTAATATTATGAATGCTTTTTATTTTCTTATCTGTACCCTAACTTGCAAAAGAGTGTTTTTGTCCCTAATGATTCAGTTATGTTTAGGTAGATAATCTTTAAATCATTTATGTGTTGCATGTTTGAGTCTGTGTTGTAGAACAAAGTGTCATTAATTATCCCTGTGGGAACAGGGAGTCATGCAGGGGACCATTCCTTATTTGGGAACATTCCTAACGGACCTGGTGATGATGGACACTGCCATGAAGGATTACACAGAGGTCAGCCATTTTGTTTTTTCTGCTTGTACATTCCGCCCCCCCACAAGTTCTTTAGGTGCCGATTTTTGATTTTTGAATTTACGGCATGTTTTTGTGGAAAGGAAAAGAATAAGTCATTGTTTCAAGGCGAAAAAATGGCACCAAAATAATTTTAAACTCCTGTTTCATTTTCTGACGTTGCTGTCGTTTTTATCCTCCTGTTTGTTTGTTTTTTCAGGGTGGTCTGATTAACTTCGAGAAGAGGAGAAAGGTAAATTTGTTTTTCCTGTTTCAAAGCTTCTAATAGATTAAAAATAATTTTTAAATCGCTGGATTTTTTGGGGGGGTTTTGCAGGAGTTTGAGGTGATCGCTCAGATCAAACTTCTCCAGTTGGCCTCCAACAACTACAGCTTCACTCAGGAAAGCCACTTCAGAGAGTGGTTCGCAGCCGTGGAGAAACTCAGCGAGGCAGAAAGGTTGTTAACTTATTAAATATTATCCTTTTTTAAATGAAACATTTGTGCATGATGGTCCAAAGTTTCTCCACGTCAAATAGTTTTCTGTAGATTTTATTGGTGTTTTCATCCACAGTTTGAAACCCTAATAAACACAAAAATGAACACAAATTTAACACTTTGTAATTTGCAAATAAACTTTAAATGTTAAGTAGTTTGTAAAACATGAGGGCTATTTCCCATATGGAAACAGCTGTTCTTCTGTATTTCATCTAGAGTTATTATGCTAAACATTTCAGACCACCTTGTAAGCACAGATTAGGATAGTTTTTTAGCATATAGTTGCCTTTTCATCCTTAATTAATGCATAATAAGCAGTTTTATAAAGTGTTTATAGACGAATAGATAAGATATCCATCTGCAAAGGGAGCCTTATTGTAAAGTTGTACTGTTTTATTTTAAAACTATCTGCATATTTTAATGTATTTCTAATATTGTTCTAAAAAGACTTGAATGATTAAATGACAAACCTTCATGAGATTACTAAAATAATTGATAGCTGCAGCTCTAGTCTCATTATGTCTCTAAACTTGTTTTATGTCTTTCCAGGGTTTAACTAAATTCTCCCAAATGTGTAAACAAGCTGAATTTTGGTGTTAATTTTCTTTTCTGCAGCTATAATCTGTCCTGTGAGATCGAGCCTCTGTCGGAGTCGGCCAGCAACACGCTCAGAGCCAAGAAGAACGGCGGGATCATGAAACGATGGAGCGAGTCAGTCACTCTCAGCTCTTCTTCAAATTCTTAACATCAGTTGTTTGTGTCTTCCTGGAGGCTTATTCTCCCACTTCCTGTTCCTGTTCTGTGTCCAGCCGGCAGCTGACGGAGGCCGGCTGCAGCGGCGGCGCCGGCTCCCATTCAAAGTCGTTCGATCACTCCCACTACAGGCCGTACCAGGGGGGCGGCGGGGACAGCGGCGACGCCCTGAGCGTCACGTCCGTCAGCTCCAGCGGCTCCGACCTGGAGGACGTGAACACCAGCTTCCTGTCGGATTCACCGGAGGGACACGAGAGGAAGGTGAACACCGGGGAGTCCGGCAGAGTGGAGGGAAATATTTGAAGTGTTACGTACACAGGCAGAGTTTCAGAAAGAGACAGAAGCCCAAGTTTATGGTGGTTTGTTAAGTCATATGCAACATTATTAGATTAACTGATAGTAACATAATTACTTAATTATGCTATAAAATGGCACTACATGGCTGGAAAACATGTGAAAACCGCCCTTTAAAATGGCTGTCAACATGCTTTTGTTTTCGTTTTCAGACGTCGACTCCGTCGGTGAAACTCACCGTAACTGCTTTGGGGAGAGAAGCTCCAGCTGCAGACACGACCTCAACGGTAATGCTTTAATGTTTTGTTCTTCAATTCATCAACACTCGTCAAAAAAGTTGTTATTCCATTGGCAGATTATTTCACTTACAATATGGGAAAAATGTCTTATTAGTGAAACTGTCTGCCAATGGAATAAGAACTTTTTAAATCAATATGAAGGAGTTATTGACTTACAGCAAGCTTTTATTTCTTGCTGAAAATGTGCTTGTAAGTTAGTTTTGTCTAATTTTAAGGGATCTAAGATATTTGCACTAGAAATAAGACCAAAAATACTTGGTCTAGTTTTTAGATTTGGTGTCTTTGCAGTGTAGTCACCCCTAATATTGTTGCATCAGAGAAACATTTTATCTCTAAAGTCAGTAACACCTGTGCAGTGTCCCCCTCAGTTCTGGGAATGCACGTCTCTGTCCTCCCTGGACACGTCTGGGATGGGATCCAGCTCTGGCTCCGCCTCGGGCTCCAGCAGCACCTCCTCGTCCTCCGTCTCCTCCTCCACGCCGCTGTCCGCCTCGCGCTCGCACAAACGCTCAGTGTCGGCCGTGTCCAACTACTCGACGCTGTCGCTGCCGCTCTACAACCAGCAGGTGGACGACTGTTGCATCATCCGGGTCTCGCTGGACGTGGAGAACGGCAACATGTACAAGAGCATCCTGGTGAGACCAACGAGAGGGAGAGAGCGCGGGAATCTGTTGTTTATCTCAAATAGGGTCGCTGGGGGACCAACAGGTCCGGTAGGGGACCGCAGAAGGTTGAAGGGAAGATGAGGGTGAAAAAAGGGGTAAAAGCAAAAACAAGAAATCATAAATTAAAATTTTTTCATAAACGTAACCTGTTTTTTATGTAAGAAGATAAAGCATAATTCTGACTTTTTCCCAGAATTTTGACTTTTTTCTCAGATTTTTTACTTTTTCTCAAAATGTTAACGTTTTCTCAGAATTCAGACTTTTCTCTCAAAATTCCAACTTTTTTCTCAACATTATCAGAATACTGACATTTTGTTCCAGAATTTTTTTTTTTTTTCAGAATTCTAAGAAAAATGTGGCCCTAATCCTCTTTTGCAGTTTTTCAATTATTATTACAAAACAATACGTTCAAATAACTTGTTGAAAATGGAGATAGTGGATATAAAAAGCCTCTATTGTCCCACAGAGGGGAAGAAATTCAGGAAAATGTTATTTCCCACGCTCATTTGTCTGATTGGGTACCAGTTAGATTTATCAAGTTGTTTTCTTCTCAAGCTAGCGTAGCAAGCGTGAAAACTTTCTGAGAAGAAAACTGTGGAGATTAAATAAAATATATAATGTTATACATTTTCTTATCAAAAGAGGGGATTTTGACAGAAAATTTTATCTGGTAATATATTCAGCATCAGATTAATAGACATAATAAGTTGCCTGATCAAATTTTCCAACACAGAACTCAAAAATGAGACGTTATGAGGCAACATTTATGATTATGTAATAATTATTTTGCAGGTTTTCAAAGGGGTTCCTCGGCCAGACGCCGTTTGGGGGACCGTGCCGTGGAAAACTTTGGGTTTATCTGGGTAGAAGTCGGGTTTTCTGGAGTAATAAACGCTTGATGTGTTTTCAGGTGACGAGTCAAGACAAAACTCCGGCGGTGATCAGGAAGGCGATGATCAAACACAACCTGGAGCGGGAGAAAACCGAGGACTACGAGCTGATGCAGAAGATCTCAGAGGACAAAGGTGAGCAGGGTTTCAGAAATAAATGCTGACAAATAAGATTTAAAACACACGACAGTTTCAGTGTGTGGCTAAAAGTAGTGTGGTAAGCATTCATATTAAAAATAAAAAAGTTGCCTCCGTAAGAAAAAATTTACATATAGAAACAGTTAATTTAAAAATAATTGAAATTATCTAGTAATCATTGCTTAGGTGATTTCCTGAAACAGTTCAAAGATGTAATAGTTCTTAGTCCCAGCGGGAGCAGATTTCAAGAATTTGAAGCTTAAAGAGAAAATGACAACTGACCAAAACAATTTTTCGCTCTTGTAGTTATGACTGATTGTAAATGTAATTGAACAAAGTCTTTTAGTGACTAAAAAAATCATGTTTTCCCAACTCAGGAAGTACTTATAATACTTTGAATATTCTATCCCCAAAATGACACACAGTGATGGCAGCATCTTGCTGCAGGACATGCTTTTCTTCATTTGTAAGAAGGAATCTGGTCAGTCAATGAGAAGATGGGGGTAAAACCAGAACAATCCTGCGAAAGTAACCAGTTAGAGAAGCTAATAGCAGCGCTAATTTTTAGCTTAGCCCTTTTGCTAACTTTGAAAACATTTAGCGCACTTATCTTCCCTTTTAAAAAGTTTTAAATTCATATATTTAAATTAAGGCCTTAAAATAACTAACATTTTTAAAACGTGAGTTGGCCTTTAGTATGTTAATCACAGATCTTAAATTTTGCCTATTTAATCTTGTACATTCTTCCTTTTTTTTTCTCGCGGGACTTTTCTGTCAGGCAAACGCTTGAGCCACAATCAGACTTCTTCATTGCCTTCTGTGACTACTGCTAGCTAGCTGCTAACATACCTTGCCAGCTGGCTAGCTTTTTTTTTTTTTTTTTTTGCGTTTATCATTAATAAGTTCTGGATTTGAGTTACCAAACCCTAGACTTTTTTAGTTTTGTTGGGATTTACAGATTACTCCAGAACCAGCCCAATAAAAATAATCCAACAAACTGGGCTTTGAAATCTGACGTTGCTCCGTTTCCCTTCGTTCTGCAGAGCTCCGGATCCCGGACAACGCCAATGTCTTCTACGCCATGAACTCCACTGCCAACTACGACTTTGTGCTAAAGAAGCGCGGCTCGGCTCGGCCGGTGCGTGCCAAGAACGTGGCCAGTTCGACGCTGCCTCGCATGAAACAGAAGGGACTGAAGATCGCCAAAGGGATTTTCTGAGAGTCTTTGGGAGAGACGAACCGACCCGACCCGACCCGGAGCGTCCAGGTTTTGGTTTGGATAGAGGCGGAGTTGGGACCTTTCTGTGGCACTTTAGCACTTAACCGGATGTGTTGCTTCTTCAGGACCCTCCTTAAAAAAAAATCAGAGTTTGTTTTCATGAAAGCTGCAAACTCAGGACAGTGAAGGTGGGGGGGGAAACCTTCGCTTTGGACGATACTTGGACTCTTCATCACCCTCCGCCTGGTTCGGATGAAACATTCGAACCTCCTGATGCGCCACATTTTGTTTACAAGCGTTTACATCTCAGCGTCGGCGAGGGGAATCTTTGCACCTTCACTTTTTAATCCTGGGGTCGGACTTTTCTGCCATCTTCCCAGAACCGACGGATCACTATAGAGAGATTTGGTCGGGATTTTACAGCAGAACGTGGAGGAAGAGACGCTCGTCTGAACGCTGCAGTGTTCACAAAAAAGAGAAGATGGTGTCAAAATCCAGTGAACACAGCCATGAATCCCACGCCTCTGTTTCCGTCTTTTGTTACCGGATCGTAACCACTACATGGTGGAGGATGCCGCCGCAGAGCAATCGCACTTCACGCAGACTGAACGGAGTGTAAATATGAACAACCCAGTCTGTGCAGTATATTGTTCTGAAAAAGGACCCTGTGATTTTTGTTAATAGACTCATGATATCAACACTTTTTAACATTTTTATTTTGCTTTGTGTGTTTGTTTTTTTGCACCTCAGATACGGTGCTGTTTCTTCACCATTTCCCTTTCTTCCTTGTCCAGACCACCGTGTGGCGCCATGTTGGGGGAAAAAAAAAATAAAAGAAGCAGCAGCTTTAAAAAAGTGAATTTGGACCTAAATAAAAATAAACAAGTTTGAAATTATGAAAAGCCAGAAATGCCAAAAATATAAAGACTGTTTTATTATTTTAATAAGTCGATCCACTACGACCTGTCAAATAAACCCATAATCAGCTTGTCTGGCCTTTTTAGCTCTACCAACTGGCTGAATCGGATCTATCAAATAATTGTATTAAAAAGTTTAGAAATTTCAAAAATTTGGTCATTTAATCGAAGAGTTAAAGTAACTGCAGATCAGTTTTCTTGTTAATTTTAACATTTATATTTCTACTTGTACTTAAATAGTCATATCTAAATATTTAACACCTTCTTCATTTATTGAATTGTGGCACTTTTGGCCTTTCATACCTATTGCTTCCTGTTAGAGTGAATTCTACACAAAAGCTAAATGTTTTTGGGCAAACCTAAAAATAGGGGGATAAAATATGAAGAAATGTGTTAAGGAAAAAAACGCAATCAAATTTAGCTCAATATTTTCATTCGAGTTTTCTGTTCTAATTTCCGATATTCTAACAACTATTTAATGATTTAATAAGGTCAGAAAAGGTGAAAAGATAGCAATTATATTTTTTAAATTTTTTTTGAATGTGGATCTAAAGTTTGCATAATTTATTCATCTTGATATTATTGATATGAATAATGGAAATTGGTGCGAAAACCCTGGAGAACCATCAGCATATTATATTAACTAAAGATGATCAGGTTATTTTCCTGAGAATCCTCAAACTTTGCCCAGGTTTCGTTTTATTTCTTCCAACATGGCGGCTCAAACTTTCATATCCGTTCAGCGACCACTTTCCAAATGTGCTGCAGATTTATCCTGCAGGACGCCTAAGGCTTCGGTTTCTCTGAATCCAGACGAATCGCTGGATTTCCATGTACGGAAACCTCAAAACGATGCAACGTTTCAGCCGTTAGATGAATGTGAATCCAAGAGGAGCGGCGGTGACGGGAAAAATCCAAACTGACGCTCTTCTTTTTTTGTGCTTTCCTCCCATGAGAACCGCGTTGTTTTTTTTTTTCAGCTTCCTTTCAGTTTTTGTTGCTTTACAACCCCTAAAACGTCTCTTTCCACCGCATCTGCACCGTTTTAATTTGGTGCCAAGCATTCTGGCAATTGTAGTAAAGCACTAAAAACCCCGAGAGAACACTAAGTCCAGTTTGTCCTGCCTTTTTTTTGTCGGCTATATTTGTGCACCGTCAACTTTAACAAATTCAGTAACAAACACACTGCAGAAGCAATACGTTGATGAGCGGCAGGCGGGATGCGTTCAATGTCGTCGTGAAACACTGTGACCTTTGCCCCTTTCCGCCCGTCGATCGGCACTGTGAACCATTTATTGTCGTGATGATCGTTCGCTCGTGTTGTCCGCGAAGGCAGCAGCACCCGACCCCACCGTGTGCCAAAAACAAAATGGAAACCGTGGAAGCGTCTGCCTTTCAGTGTCGCAGCGGGAGGGAGAAATTATTCAGCTTTTGTGTTTACTGTGTGCTTTTGGGGAGAACACTAAGGAGGAAAAAACATGTCTGGACCCATTTAGTTTCACTTTGTTTGTCCGGGAAACTTGAAGAAAGCTGAAACTGATGCAGAAACTGAACTTTAGGGAATTTATCCAGCAGGAATTTTAAGTTATTTGTTTAATTTACTCTAAACAAACAAACAAGGTCAGATGAAGAAACCTAATGACGTTATATTGAATTGTGGCACTTTTGGCCCTCCATGCAAGATCACTCCCTTTAGAATTAAATCGAACAAAAGCTATAAGCTAAAAGTAAAAGATTTTAAACATTGACTAGTTAAAAAATGTAAAAAAAAAAAAAAATTATTGGTTAACATGACCTTAAATCCACAGATGTGTGAAAATTGTTTTTCTGTTGCTTGTAAATGAGAAAAATTTTGCCAAGGTGTTTATGATCATAAAAATGACATCTTGCGCAATAAACTGTGAATTATTCTTCCTTTTGTTAACTTGATGAAAAAGCCCTGATTTTAACTAAAAGAGGGAAGAAAAGCAGATTTTCTTGTTTATTTTCAGCACTTATCTGAAAATAAACTAAAAACTTCTTCCTAAATTCTCCTCAAACAATTTGAGTTTCTGTTTCTGCAGCAGTTTTTCCCAGGAAGCTTCCGAGTGTTTCTGACCGTGGATGGACCGTGTGTGTGTGTGTGTGTGTGTGTGTGTGTGTGTGTGTGTGTGTCGTCGTCTCCCTTGTTCAAAATGAATTTTGTGATTCTATGCGAGTTTGAAAACAAAAAAATAGATAAAGAAAATGACTCAGTTTTACATGAAGAAGGAAAAAAAAACAATTGAAACAGGTGTGATGTGGTTGTTTTTGTTAATTTAGTTTTTTTTTTTCTTTGTGCCATTTTTCCACTTTTAACTGAAGGAGTTCAAGATTTTCTTACAGCAATTTTTTTGTCTTACTTTTTTTTCTCATGAACAAAAAGCCCTTGCGTTGACAAACTGTTTTTGCTTGTGTCTTATTTATTGATTTGTATATAAAGATTTTGTTTTGCATTGTACATTCTTTCCTCTCTTGGTTATAGATTAATATATTCATGTATATACGAATAAACATTAAGTTTGTAAAGTTAAAATAACATCTTGGCGTCTCTGGTTTTTATTTTATTTATTTATTTTTTGACACATTTACTTAATCTTTTTAGGACTTAACTGAGTAAATGAGCTTGAAAAGTTTACTAACAATTCATTTAAACCATCTTTGCACAAAATATTTTCTATTAGGACAAAGCTATTAGCTACAAAACATTTAGTGTCGTAGCTACAAAATGTTAGCTAAGACACTAAATGTTTTTCATTTCATATCGATATTTCTGATTTTCTGCCCTGCGACAGAATGGCGACCTGTCCAGGTGACCCCGCCTCTCGTCCGAAACGTTCGCTGGAGATGGGCACCAGCGACCCTCCCGACCCCACTGGGGTCAAGGGATGGATGGATGGATGGATTTCTGATTTTCTTTGACATTAATGGTAGAAAGAACCACATCTTTCCATTGAGTTAAACACTAAAGCAGACAGATTTCTAGTTTTAATTATGTTATTAACACCTTGAGTAAATACAGCAAACGTTTTCAACTACAGAGTAAACTAAATCATGTTTTTATTGCTGTGAATATTCTAAATATCTTTCTGGGTTTTTTTCAACCAAGCACATTAGTAAAGTGGTTGTCTTTAATAATAGGGAAAATATGCAATACCCTTTTGGAATTTTGGATCTGCAATGATTTCTACAAAAAAATATTAAATACTATTTCATAAATATTTCATGCTTAATTTATTGTTGAGCTGGAAAATATTCTCAGAACTTTTTAGTTTTTAAAAAATCTTTTTTTTTTTTAAATTGTACAGACAACCATGAGCATTCTATTGAAAAGAATGTGGTACAGTAGTGTCTTCAGTCAGAGGCTTCTCCGGCTTTGCAGTAACATAGATTGCTACATGAGATTAGCATCTACATTTATTTATTTTTTTTTTTCTGAGAAAAAAAATAAATATGTGTAATACGAGTCGGGGATTAACAAAACATTTTTTATTCAATTTAAATTTAAAAATATATCTTAATAAATTCATAAAATAATTTAAAGATTAGTATGCTCTCATAGTAGAAATTAATAACCGAATTTAGGCTTAAAAATTATTTTAAAAGTTGTTAAATCATACTAAAGTTGCTGGTGAGCCGAATCTAACAACTCGGATCCTGGAGCGGAACCGGAAGTCCATCATTTAACGGTTCTTTTCAGTTGTTTGTTGAGCTTGTTGTTTGCGCTGTAGCTCGGACCTTTGTTATTCCATGTCACTATGGCGCTTAGCAAAACGTTTGGGCAAAAACCGGTGAAATTTCAGCTCGAAGAGGATGGAGAGTTTTACATGATCGGTTCCGAGGTCAGTATCTTCAAATGTTTATAATCCTGCCGCTGTTGCGGATCGTGATTTTGAGCAGAAACGTTCCGGTGTGTCAGCGGCTAGCTGTTAGCTTAGCTATGCTCGCGAGGCCAGCTGAGGGGAAAGGCAGCGCGTGAAGGTTCATTCATTGATGATCAGAGAACAGCGCGAGGATAGAAGGTGCTGATCGATAATAGGTTATCAGAAAGTGAAGTCTGGAATAAAATTAATCCTTAATTTAATCGTAAACTTCACCTGTCAAGCAAGCTAAGTGTTAGCATACGAGCTAACATGACTTCAACAAACAAATCGCTAATGTTTTAAGACAAACCGTAAAACTAGTTGGATTATTGCTTTATTATTTTAAATCTAATGTTGATACGACTTGCTGTGTTGTTTCGGTCTGTCTAGGTTGGTAATAGTGGGAGAGAATCGTTTTAAAATGACAAGTCTAACACTTTTATTATGTTTAAATGGCCCGTCTTTCTTCTTCTGCACCACTGTAGAAGATTATTATTAGATTATCACATGTAGAAGATTACTTACATGATTAGTAAGTGGAAAATATTAAAAGCAAATGTAAACAACAAATGTAAACAAAGAACCAAGAAAACTTTTAACAGGGTGAAGAAATGATTAAAACTTAGTGCAACCATGAGATAAAATGTATAATTCCATTCATTTTTGTATATTATGCTGTTAGTGTGGACAATTTCCACTTGTTTAGCTTCAGTTTGGCCTTGGATTGTGGGGCGTAAACAGAAACGTCTTTTAAGCTGATAATCTGATTGGAGGATTATGGAGAGATATGACTGTGTATTTGGGTATTAGTAGATGGGGGGGAAAAAAATAAAAATCTGCCAAAAAACTCAAAAAATAATCTCAAAAATTGTCCAGAAAAAAATTCTAAGTTTTAAAAGTTGTTAATTTTATATATATATATATATATATATATA